>JASAMV010005956.1:0-56773 GCA_030248065.1 Rhynchonema sp. JSB1_4
ATGCTTTGAGGAACGGTCCATTTTTTAAGTAATCTCGAAACGTCCAATAGTTTGCGCTTCAGCATTTTGTGAAAATCAACTATTGTTTATTGTCTCGTCGTTGTGTAAAAATCTATCGAATCCGCTCATAAACCTTGTTGTCATGCGCACAATTTACGGACTGACCATTACATTGATTTCACTGGGCACTTTATTCCACGTTGAAATTGCTGTTTCAAGATTTGATCAGAATTATAGTTTTTGTTGGTTGATACTGTACGTGTTCCACACAGCTAGTTGTTGATTTCTGTCGGGCGTTTCGTGGAAGTTGTCACAGAACAAAATTGCCGCCTGTGAAATCCGGTTTATAAGCGTCGTTTTCGCCGCCGAAGTGTACACGCTCAAAAATCGGCCAATCACAGAATAATTCGGTTCCACAAAAAATCGGTTTTGTTGTTTTGCGCGTGCCTGGTCTGGTCGTTCGTTACGTTGTTTGTTCTTGCTTGTTCGCGGTCATGTTGTCGGGTTCTTTTCTTTCCTTTTTTCAATGTCAAAAAATGTTCACCAAGCCGTTCCGTTTTCTTTTCTGCGGTTTGCACTTACGTATGTTCAGCCATTGAGTACCACACATATTACCAAATGATGCTAATTGGCTTCTTGTTAAGTAAAGATGAATTACGAACATAACACCATTCCACATGTTTGATTGTTATTCGTTGATAATTTCAATCGAATTGAACATTGACCCAAGGAATCGTTATTTCACAGGACAAGTTATAAGATGACCGTATGCACGAAAAAATGCGAATAGTGAAACCATATCAATCGAAAGTGTGAAACCATAACAAAAAACGCCACAACACAACAGCTAAAACATACAACTCAGCTAAAATCGATAACAGAATCACAAACTGACTTACGGCGTGCATTCCACAACTTTCATTTTGCTTTACCATCAGTTTTGATTCGCGTACTTTCCCCCTGCAAAGAATGTTGACCTTTCAGGCGTGCAAAGCGTTCTGCGGTTTCATAACATTTGATGTGCTTAGGAAATCAACGTAGATCAATTCCACGGTGTTTTTCAAAGCAAGGAGCAATCCAATCCTTTCACGCTTGTTACCGTGTCCATCGATAGCGTTGGCGCTTGCACAATCGAAGCAAGCCAGCACAGAAAATTCGTGCGCCCCTCTTAATCTGCCACACATCCTTGTGGCAGACAATCTGGTCTCCCAATATGACGTCAATTCAATCCAAACGATATCATGAACATTATTATATTCACCAAAATGCCGACTTCCCAATCCTGATCACCCACTATAAAGCAGGTCTGTCTGAGTCTTCTTATCCCAGCATTATACTCTTGTCGCAAGGCACACCGGATTCAAAAAATAACTTGTTGCTCCACAGTTCGAAAAAAATAAAAGCCAAAAACAACCCACACCCCAAACACCCCGAGCTTTCACCTTCAAGAAAAAACAAGAGACAAAAACATCGCAAAAGAGCTCCCAGCCACACACGCCAAAACAAAAACCACACCCAAAACAACCAACAAAACCCACCCCCAGCCCCCACACACAACAAAACCCCAAAACACCAACACACCAACCCACCCCCAAAAACAAAAAAAAAAAAAAAAAAAAAAAAAAAAAACACAAATTCCTGTTGCATTTCTTCGTGTACACCTGCACCTGTTTCACGGTCGGCGCCTTGTCTATTCAACTTCAAAAACAACGAAAACAACAAACAGAGCGAACACTGCAAGAAACAAGAACCAACAAGAAAATCAGCAACAACAACAAACCCAAAAAAAACGAACCAACAACAAAAAAAAAAAAAAAACCCACAACAACCCAACAACAAAACAAACAACGAACGAACACCAACCACACCCAAAACAACAAAACCAAACCAATATCTACCATTACACACCCCAAAACAAACCAAAACCACCACACCAATCACAACCCACAAACACCCACAAAATCAACAACAGCAACACACAATCAACCAACAAAAACAAACAACAAATCAAACACAATTCAACAAAAACCCAAAATCAATAACACCAAACCAACAACAAAACACAACACACAACACACAAAAACAACAATTCACAAAACAACAACAACAGAACAAAACAGAAACAAATCTCATACACCCACACCCTCACCACGCCAGAATGCGCAAACCCAACACAACGCAGACGAACACCAAAGCAATTAAAGCTCCCAACACAAACACAAAACAAACGTCGTAATTCAACACATATATCGCAAAAACATACAAAAAGACACAAGAGGCGCCCCACAAAACAGAGCAAAATCCAAACTCAAACACCCAGACAAACAATATAGCAACAACAGCAACAAATTATCACCCACCCAACACATAACCAAACCAACAAAAACACACCACACAACACACAACACCCAACATACCACCAACGCAGAACAAACACAACACATAATACACACAAACCAACAAAAAACACACATACACAACAAAAAAACAGAGACCGCAAAAAAACCACAAAAAACAAAACAATACCAAAATAAAACAAAAACCAAAAAATCCCAAAAAAACACCAAAAAACAGCAACGCCAACAAAACCCCGCAAAAACACCACCAATCACACCAAACAACAACAATCCAACGACACACACACAAACAGCACCACCACACAAACGCGACCAACGAACAAAAAAAAGAAAACCAAACAACAAAGAACCACAACCAACAACAAAACAACAAAAAACAAGCACAAAAAAAGACAACAACACACACAAAAAAAAAACAAAACAAAACACACAAAACAAAAACAACCAAAAAAAACAACAAAAAAAAAAAAAAAACAAAAAAAACCAAACACAAAAAAAAACAAAAAAAACAAAACAAGAAGCACAAAACACAACACAACAAAAACAAAATCACAAAAGCAAGCCAAACAACCAACCCCTCAAAGCATTAACCTTTGTAATTCAAAAAAATCACACTACCAACCAACACAATTTCGACATCGTCCGTAAATTTCGCCCAGCAGTTCGCATTTGCAATCAACAAACCAACCGCATTCAAAATCAAGGCATATTTACCACATTCAATCACTTTGCGGCCTGACCCCGCAGCAGCACGTAGATTTGCTCTTTGATCCAGTCTTTATTGTGCGGCGCGTAGCCGGAGATGTTCTTGGTGTACACGAGACAGCACAGATCCGACAGGCGATCGATGAAATCGAATAATTGTGACACGTCGTAGGTGATCGAGGGAGACTGCGGGTTCTGCTTCTTCAGATGCTCCTCGAAAATCTTGCAGATGCCCTCCATGCATTCATCGACCTAGAAATTATGATTACATACAATTTTAGAAAGGTTAAAAAATTTAAAAAGTAAGTATTATGTATAATTTTATGCGTTCGAAATATTTGGTACAAACGAATTTTACGACGGGCGATCACAAAATGACACGTTTCACATTTTTTGCGACCTCAAACCTCATTCTACAACGTATTGTAAATTTAGCACGTTTTATGGATGCACTCAGCCACTTATTGTGCAAACAGAAGGTAATTTAGAAAAGTTCGTGCAGCGCACACGGTTTTCTGGAGTGGGCCCTCTGAAGAGAGCCATCAGGTCAGGCGTTTTATTATCGATTGTATCTCTTGCAAAAATGATGCGTGAACGAGGACGAACGTTTCCCCACTTTGAAAACAATACATCTCATTTTCGCAATCAGAGATCGGAAACGGGCCGGGTAAAGTCGGCCCGGCCCGGTCGGCGAAAAGTCCGGCCCGGCCCGGCCCGGTGGAGGGCTGCAGGTCGGCCCGGCCCGGCCCGGTGGAGGGCTGCAGGTCGGCTCGGCCCGGCCCGTTTTGGCTTGAGGTCGGCCCGGCCCGGTCAGCCAATTTTCAAGAGCCGAAAACTGAAAAAGTCCAAAAAGCTGAAAAAAAATCGAAAATTTTCTGCAGAATACTTGTTTTCACTGGTGCAGCTGGGGGAAGTGGTAGGTAGGTAGATTGACGCGCCATCCTGATGCAGTACGTAAGTCGCCGCCTCGGCTGGTACAGTTGTAGGTATACTTGCGTATTTTTCCGCAAAATATATTTTTGGAAAAAAAACCGTTTTTTTTTCGGAAAAAACCGTTTTTTTCCAAATATTTTTCCAGTACTTAAGGATACCCATGGTACAAAAACACCTATTTTGGAGAAAATTTTGTCGGGAAATGGACTGAAACAGGCTAAAAATGCACTTGGAGATTAAAAAGTGCTCATTTTGAACTGTTTAGCACCGATTTACATTGGTTTTGACAACATCCTTTCGCAACCTTTGAAAATATTTCGGAAATTTTTGGAAAAAAAACCGTTTTTTTCCAAAAGTTGCCACTTGGAAAAATTTCCGGAAAAATAAAAACGTATTTTTCCGGGCCTCGGAAAAAAACGGTTTTTTTTCGGTTTTTTTCGGAAAAAAACGGTTTTTTTTCCGGCCCGCAAGTATAGTTGTAGGTATAATTTTTTGGCTCAAAATGGTTTAAAATCGGTATTTTTCACTCCATACAGGCGAAAAATCGCGCGTGACGCGCGAAATTAGCGCTTAAGAGTACGTTCTCTCTCATCAATATGTCTACATAAAAATTTTGGTAGCTAGACACTTCTTGACGCGTCAAGAACTGTATGCTACACCCGAGCGTAACGACCACTTCTTGACTACGCGGACAAGAAAGACAGAAATAATAATACACAGTCAAGAAGTGTGCGTTACGCCTGGGCGTAAAGACCACTTCTTGACTACGCGAACAAGAAAGACAAGAAAGACAGAAATTATGTTTTAGCGTCAAGAAGTGTGCGTTACGGCTGGGCGCAAAGACCATTTCTTGACTATGAGAGATAACAGTTCTAAACACTTAGCACTTCTTAATGAATCACTTTAGTGCTTGTGTGTGAGAGATGTTTTGTGCAATTTGGTTGCGAAGTACTACTGCTTTTTGTGTGCACCAACAAATCTGTGGCAGTTTATGAGAATGGAAACTGGCCGAAACTTATACAACAATGGACACTCCTGAAATTCTCCCAAGTTTTATGTAGTGAGTGACCTTTCACTGTGTGGAAGATTTGAACATTTAGTGAGGTTTACATACGCAGCACCGTAAAAACCTGAATACAAAGGGTCTCTATTAATTCACTGACCCCATTTTGGGGGCTCTATTACGGGGGCTCTATTCCGGAGGACTCTATTAATTCACTGACCCGAATCTGAAAAATTGTTCCCAGAAATACCGCTAAAAAGGGGTTTGAAAGGATGAATTTTTGCTTGTAATCAATCGCATTTATTCGTGTCTATTTGTTAATAGGAGGCGTATTATGTGCCCTGAACGAACAACAAATGTGCATAAATGTACCTGTGCACAACCATCAGGCCTTAATACACTACTGCATAGGGGATGTCACTTGGGGGCGGGGGGGGGGCTTGTATCAATGTATTATGATGAGTGCAGGGATGTTTGAGGGACAATTTGAGCAACAGCAAATCTGCTTAATTGTTTTGTTCTTAACTTATTTTGTGCATAAAACATGCACTAGCTTGTTTTTGGCATTCATGGCAATGTGGTCAAGAAGTGTGCGTTACAGCCGGCCGTAATGTACACTTCTGGACGCGTGTGCCAACAATTCCCAGAATGCTAAAAATAATAGTTGGCATTCTTGGCACGCGTCAAGAAGTGTCCACATACGAAAATTTTGTTCCCGGATGACCCCCCCCCTAGCTCGGCCGGTCGGTACAGTGGCAGTAGGTAAGGTTGATTGCAGGCAGGCTTTTTTGGGGGTACAGTGGGTCGAATGCTGCAAAGGCCTGGGTATGGGTAGCTACACCACTGCTTCTTTCTTCAAAACGATGACTGAAAAGATGAAGAACTAGGAAATGTTATTGCGCGAAGCGCAAAAATTTTGAAAATTTTGGTTCAAAAAGTGGTAATTTCGTTCGAATTTAGGCATACCGGGCCGGACCGAGCCCGGCCCGGCCCGGCCCGGTCGACCAAGTCCAAAATCGCGGCCCGGCCCGGCCCGGGCCGGGCCGGCCCGTTTCCGATCTCTGTTCGCAATCACTAACAAGCAAAACAACAAACCGTTTCATAATCCGACCAAGTTCGTGATTCCGGACGGGGCGTCGGCTGCACCAGCAGAATTGTGTGTGCCATTGTTTTTATTTTTATTGGGGATCGTCCAGATGAACAGCCAGCTGCGATAAACCGATACCGAACCGATCGCAATCGAACAGTTTTTTGCAAGTTTTTCTCGACTTCTGAAAAAATAAATTGTTCTCGTGATTTCAGTTGTCGTTGTAGAGGGTGGTGGGTGCGAGTGAGTGAGACTCCGGGCGCCGGCCGGTGGCATTTTTGTCAAAATGGGCCGAAAAGGGCAAGGCAAAACTGACTGCTGTCTTTCATTTTTCAGTGGTTGGAATTTGGAAACTTTAATTAAAAATTCAACGTCTTGCCAAGGCAAATAAGCTAATGATTGAATCACAAATCCACTACAAGAACAAACAAAAGAAGAAAACAAATTCAAAAGTTGCACGCAGCAAACAGCAAAGCAAAAGTTTTGTTATTTCTTCGTTGAATGAAAATGAAAATCAAGATCAGATACACAGATGGTTCATCGTTACACGCTGTCCCCCTTTGTGCATCAGGGAATGGAGACGAAGTGAGTTGGAGCGAGTGCGAACTCTGTGAAGAATTTTTTTATTTTTTTATCATTCCTTTGCGTTTGTCAACTTTCATCAACCGTTTCCTTCCATTTCAGCCCATCGCGAGCGTGAGACGGCATGCTTCAACAATTAGCGTTGGCCGCGAGCGCCGAAGTCGCTCTTGAGCGTTTCCGGTCGATTTTGCCCGGTTCATTCGTGCACACAATCGTCAAGTTCAAATGGCTCGACGACCAACCAGGACGAGTCAGCAGAAACGTGGCATCTGATGACGATTTGGGTGGTCGATCACATAGCTTTCAGGTTGGTGTTCATATGCGTGTTTTTCCGCAAAATATATTTTTGGAAAAAACCGTTTTTTCCCCGAAAAAAAACCATTTTTTCCCCAAATGTTTTTCCAGTACTTAAAGGGGGCGACTCATTGCTAAAAGTGCCCTGTTTATGATTCCAGCGTGTAGCTGAGACCCGCGCCATCACAAAGCCACCAAGATTAAGCCGATCGGTTCGGAATCGGCCGAGATCGAAGCGATTGAATCGGGTCGACCAGGAACAAAAATAATTTTGGACCAGCTGCATTTTTATTGCAAATCAGGGGAACCTCGTACTCTGGCCATGAAACATTCAGAAAAACAGTCCTTTCTATATGAAAACAAAGACACATTTCTTGGTGTTCTTGAGGTCAGCCAGCTGACAGCCACGTCACGCAGTGATTATATCAAAGCGACTATTTTTCTGAATGTTTCATGGCCAGAGTACGAGGTTCCCCTGATTTGCAATAAAAATGCAGCTGGTCCAAAATTATTTTTGTTCCTGATTGGACCGATTCAATCGCTTCAATCTCCGTCGATTTTCATCCGATTAATTTAATTTTGATGTCATTCTGATCGCACATATCCCAGCTACAAGCTGAAATCATAAAAAGAGCACTTTTAGCAATTAGTCCGCCCCTTTAAGGATACCCATGGTCCAAAACGCCTACTTTGGAGAAAATTTCGTCGGGAAATGGCCCGAAACATGCTAAAAAATGCACTTGGAGATTAAAAAGTGCTCATCTTGAGCTGTTTAGTACCGATTTACATTGGTTTTGTGACAACATCCTCTCGCAACCTTGGAAAATATCTCGGAAATTTTTGGCAGAACCGTTTTTTCCAAAAGTTGCCCACTTGGAAAATTTCCGGAAAATTAAAAACGTATTTTTCCGGGCCTCGGATAAAAACGGGTTTCTTCCGACCCGCAAGTATAGGTGTTTGTTGTTTGTTTATTGCTCTCAGCAGTGTAGTTCCTGGGGGGGGAGGGGGGGGACCCCCCCTCGGGTACGTCTGTTCCCCCTCCGAGGTACGCCTGCCCCACTGTTCCCCCTCCGGGTACGTCTGCTCCCCCAATTTTTTCCTAAAATGGGCAAATTTAGGCCTAAAATAGGCATTTTTAGGCCAAAAATAGGTAAACTTTAGGTGAAACCTCCAAAAAAACGCCAAAATACCCTTTTTATAGGGGATTTTTCGCAAAAGAAGGCAAAAATAGTCCAATTTTTCGACCTCAAAAAATGACTTTTTTCCGTCCCCCCCCCCCAAATTGGGACTCCCCCCCCTTCCCCCCAGGTAGGTACGTCTGTTCCCCCTCCGAAAATAGTGGAGGGTACGTCTGTTCCCCCTCCGGACCAGGAACTACACTGGCTCTCAGTGACGCATAAAACCATGCAAGTAAATTAATGATAGAAGCACAGTTACAAGACTGGGTGGGACAATTACGGAAATGAAAAAAGTTACAACACTGGTTATAACAAAACCACAGCAAATAAAAGCTACAAAAAGCGCCAAGGAGAGAGAAAGATCACGGACATCAGGACAGATCACAGGACATGTTAACAGAACTGAAAATTATGCATTAATCCTCGTCCTCGTCAAACGACAAATGTCGGGCTCAGAGGGCGCATATTGGGATCAGTCCATATTGTCAACAGTCCAGAACAGATGGTGGGTTGGTGATTGTCCGTCACTTCCGTGTACCACCATTTAGCGACGTGGCTGGCGTCCCCAGGCTGACGTGAATGCGTATCGAACGAGACATCGCCATATCCATCCCGTTGACAGCATCCGGACGCGGTGGCGATAGAGCCCCGGTATAGTATAGGTGTTCATGTTCGTCATTTCCAAATATGTTCATGCTCATGCGCGTGGGGATTTCGTGTCATCTTTGCATGCGTTGCGTGTGGTTATGCATCAAAAATGGTGTGGCGCGGCATGATAAGCGTCTGCATCTGCAACGCACATCGTGTTTTACTATCAGACACGTTTCAACCAACAAAGCATCCGACATAAATTTCCAGGCCGAACTCCGCTGCAACATCGACACCGAAACGGACGTGCGCGGTTGGCTCGGCGAATTCACGCGACAAAGCAACAGTCAATGGGTGGTCAGACGGACATTTCCAAAATGGACAACTAATGGGCATAAAAATAATGCCAACAAAGGGACCATATTCCGCAAGGATTACGTCTGCGATCATTCGGCTGTCAATCGAAAACGACCGGAATCGTCGAAAAATACAAAAGTGACCAATTGTCGATCGACCATGTCAATTCGTATTCTCGACCGCGCAGATGCGCCAGTTGTTGCTGAGGTAGTTTGTCAAATTGTTTAAAGTCATTCGCGATTTAAACTATATAAATTTTACGACAAAATATTGAGATTCCATTGAACGGCACCGTTCTGATTCGCTGGTGTCACAATCACGATCTCGATGGCAAATCGTTGCGGCCGGATTTTGTCGTGCGACAAACGTTCGAAAATTATTTCAACTACGGATTGCACCCAAGTGAATGTTTGGTCTATCACGCCGACAGGCTGAGGAAGCAGCCGAATTTCACAGTGAGTTGTTACTGACTAGTTAATACTAAAGACGCAGAGATGTCAAACTTGCTCATCAAAATGGGTCTGTGCCTGCCTGCCTGCCTTGGTCTTGTGGTCACCTTAGATTTCTTCTATCGAGGATGTCTTGTATCTATTGAGTTAGACGGTCCCACTGCCACTGATTTCAAATTTTGTGATCTGCTTAAAAAGCAAAAATAGACTCAGCTGTGTGTGTGTGTGTGTGTGAACAATTTCCAGGCTCTTCGAGCCTTGTGCCTGTATGGTACGTGTCAGTTGATCTCAAAATATACCCAGTACAAAATTCGATCGGTCAAAATTTGAGTTGATTGTCAAAGTGTATTCCAGTTGGCCATAGTTGTGTTTATGCGCAAACAGTTTTCAAATGTCGCACTTGCATCTTTATCTTTATATTTTTTATCTCGACCATAAAAATTATTTCCAGGAGGACGTGCTGACCAATCCAGCCATAAATCCGACATCACGATTTGTCAATCAATGGTACAAAGAGTGGATAGCCTCAAATCCTGAAGCAGCATCGCTTTGTGCCACATCGCCGACTTTGAGTCTGTTCACGAACAGAAAACGACGCAGTATGACTGGCAATGAAACTGCCAAATCCTCCAACACAATAGATCTTCAAAAAGTGAACATGAACAAGTCGAAAAGACCAAAACTCGACACCGATTCTACTGTGGGGACCGTTCCGGATATCGGACTTTGTGAACGACTGGGGTCACTTTTTGCTGATGTCTGTTCGAAATACGGGTCCATCGAAAGTTTAATGGAAATTAAACGATCGTTGACATCAATTAGCGACACAAATACGTTTCGCAAACTTGTGCGTTCTCTCAAAAACTGTGATAAATGTTAAACAGGTCTTGTGACATGTTTGCACACACTGATGAAAATGCTTGCATAAAATTGGTAAATTGATAAACGAAACCTGGGATTACTATTTATGCTAGTTCGTGTCCGTTGCGTATGCGGATATCCAGTGGCCTGGTCTTATTTTGCTCTCATTATATTTGCTTCACTGCTTCTGTTTGTTATTGTTCACGAAAACCATGAATTATTTAACGGTCCGTCTTTTGGCATGTTTCGGCTTTGAACGTGCCGTGGTCGGTTTTTGGGTGCACAAGATTGGTTTGGCAGCTTGTTTTGTCTGCACCCAACATGTTTTTGATGGCTAAATCTGGGTCTGTGCGTTTGGTCTTGGCAGCCAAACACATACACACACACCAATTGCCAAGTACGAAACATCCAAAAGCCGAAAAAATGTCCGACATAACCGTTGAGCTGCTGATCCTTCAGATGGACATGGATCAACCGCAACCTGGTCCAGCTGCGCATTTGAAAAACGGATCCGTCGCGGTTCGCGGCGGTTCCGGTCCCGAAACCACACACGTGCAACCACCACAACGCACCCTATTTCGTCGGATGTTCCATTGGGGTCCATTGCTCGCGCTGGGTATCATCGGATCAATTAGCATTGCGTCCCTCAGTCTGACTCTACAATGGTGGCCCCTGCGCACCGTGCCTGCCTACATTCATCTTGTGATCTTTCTTTGTTGGAACGCCTTGACACTTTCCAATTTGATGGCCGCCGCGTATGTGGGACCCGGTTATGTGCCAGTCGGGTGGACTCCGGTTGGTTTGTTAATATTCGGACATCCAGTTACAATTGTGTTCAGCAGATTTTTTCGTCAAGTTACATATGTTTTTTCATCTCTAAGGGCGCCCTTAGTCATCGTGGAAAATGGAAATGAAAAAATATTCTATGTTCAAGTTTTCCATTTTGCAATGTGACCTGGGGCATACTGGAAAATGGAAATGAAACAAAACATTTTCTGTGTAAAGTCTGACCAATCATCGGCCGATAATTGAGCGGAACAACCATTATCTCCGCCCTTATCAGTTATTGTTCATTGCGTGACCTTGACCTCAACCTTCACACGAACTACGTTTTTGAGTTCCGAGTTGAATTTCAATCAAGTTTGTTTTCCACACAAATGCCAGACGTTTTTGCAGACTGACCCAGCCCACCAAAGTGATCTCCAATTCTGCAAGTCGTGCAAATGCTACAAAGTGCCCCGTTCCCACCACTGTCGACAGTGCAATCGTTGTGTGCTCAAAATGGACCATCATTGTCGTATGTACACGTTTAATTTCTCTTAATTTTCTCTTTTCCTGAAAAAAGTATGGTTTCAGCCTGGATCAACAACTGTGTCGGTCACAAGAACCAGGCATATTTCATAAAATTTCTGCTTTTCGCCGTGCTTGGCTGTGCACATGCTGGCTGGATTTTGGCCAGCTCCGTGTGGTATGGACTGTTCAGGGTGGGTCAGGTTTTCTCTTTCTTATTTGTCAACTTTTTTGCGTGCGTTCATTCTCTTGTAATTCAGATGTGGTATTTATATTACGGCACTGGAGACGAACCGGTGGTTGACCTGACGTTTTGGATGCTGTTTGGTGCCGTCTTTGCATTTGGACTTGCCATCGGTGTGATTTGTGGCGTGGGATTTCTATTAGTCGTTCAGGTCAGTGGTGTGTTTCATTCCTGTTTATGCGGAATAAAGTAATCAGTTATGAATTTGTCATTGGTCCCACCCGTGAACCGAAAGGTAAAAAATACCCCAATGTCATTGGCCGTAAATTCAGGGTATCAATGCCAGAGATGTATCCGGAGACTCAGACTGGCTTGAGGAGGGGTGTTTGGCCCAAAGGTTCAAGTGCAGGCACAAGTACCCCTGAAAAGACTTTAAAATTCCGTTAAAATGCGCGTTTTTAAGCAAGGCAATTTAAAAAAAACGGCTTTGAGGTGATCCGAAAGAGCGTTTTGTTCTTACGGTCTCAAGCGATCTGTGGCAAATTTGAGTATAGGCAAACTACACCACACGAGCCCGATTTCGCAGCTGGCAGAATAGTGAAACATTCGCACATGGCTGCTGATTTAGGAAATGGTACACGTTGAAGAATACAAAGGGGAGCATGATGATTTTCTCTTTCTATTCGTTTTGAATACACACCGCCTTCGAAAGGGCTCGTGTTGGCGTAGTTTGCCTATACATGTTGACTTTAATCGGCACAAACAATACATTGCCATCTTTATATTCACGGAGATCACATGCCACGAAAAACCCTTCTCAGATCCGCATGCTCTACCGGAACCGCACCGGTATCGAGGACTACATCATATCAAAGGCCAAATACCGACGTGATGATGAAGACGAGGAACCTTTCGTTTACCCGTATGATTTGGGTTGGAAACAGAATATTGCCGAGGTGATCACGTGGAGCGGATTGCCGAAAAGCGACGGTTATGTCTGGCCGGTGGTCGAAGGCTGTGATCAATATACGCTCACGGTGAGTCATTGTCATTCATTGTTTTTTTTTCAGATAAGTGTTTTTCTTTGACAAATAAACGCACGGTGTTTGCACAAAGTGGGAGAAGTTCTAATTTCGCAAACTGTTTTTTTTTCACGAGAATAGCCTGTTTGGCTCCGCAAGGCAGCAGGCTGGCTGTTTGGTAACAGCTTGCACATTGAGTCGTCATCGTTGGCTTCAGCGAAACAACATTCGGCGAAATTGGAATCCCACTCGAAAGTTTGATTCCCTTCAGATTCATCGGTTGTCTCTTCTCTGATATTGAAATCTCAAACGTCTTGAAGTTCGCCATTCCTCCAGTCCAAAAAAAATAAAACGGATGGCGTGAGAAAAAAACATCTCATATTTTTCCAATTTTTTTCTTTTGCAGCGCGAACAAATTGCACAGAAAGAGGAGAAACGCCAGTCGGCGGTGATGTACATCGCTGTTCGCGCGTATTCGGGCACGCGATTGTGCGCGTGTCGTCACGGCTGTCGTGCCTGTTTGTGTCAACCGATTGCTGACGAAATGCGACTCGATCTGAAACCGAACGACGAAATCATTGTCACCAGGGCTATCAAGTCAGTGAAGAATTGAGTGCCACTGCTTTTTTCAAATCTTCGGGTCCAATTTGCACTTTCGGATCAGCTGATAGATAGGCTGTTTGCCGCCAGAATTTTCGTTGCGATAAATGTAAAAGGTGTAATAGATCTGGGGCAAATTATGAATAAACATTTTCAGGTGCAAACTACGCATGAACGGAAACTACAATTTTGCACATAATTCACTTGTCTTGCGCCGTATTTTCATTTATGAAGCAGAGTAGCCAATGTTAAGGTCAAAGTTCCAGTTTTATGAATTTACTGGTTCTGTTTGGTTCTTGTTAACGCCGTGCCTTGGAGCCGAATGAAACTGTTGGATCTCACTCAGCCAGAGCGTGCATCACACAGCGCTTTTGCTCAAGCTCAACATACCTGCAGTATTTGAACACATACGGCAACAGGCATTAGTGGCTAAAGGCAGTCTGTGGGAGGTTGTCACTCAGCCCCCGAATACCCTAACCCACCACCATCGAAGTCGTTACGAGACTCATGCTGATCGCTGCTTATCGTCACGTGTATAAGCGGCAGCAAGCTGAAATTGTCATCGTGCGCATCGATCACCGAAACTTCAAAATGTCAGTTGGTGTTGGCACGCAAAACATAGATAAAAAACAAAATGGTCTCGACACGATCCTTGCAGATCAATATTACGGTGGGTTACGGTATTCGGCGGCTGAGTGACAACCTCCCGTTGACTGCCTTTGCATGCTGAATTTCAGGTACTGGTTGTACGGCGAGAAAGTATTGTCGAAAGAGTCGAGCAAAGAGGGCGGCGAGGAGCTGACGGTCTGCAAGCGCGGATGGTTCCCGCGATCGGTGGGCCGTCGTCAGGCAGATGTCTTCTGTGAGCCCGTACATGACGCCGCTGGTGATAGCGGACATGAGAAAACCGAATAAATACTGAACATGGCCGAATTTGTGGCGGAATTTTTGTTCATTTGTTGTCGTTGTTTGAGAGTCGATAGTCCATTTTGTACAGCCAAATTTTTTTGACATATCCTTCGCACAGGCTTGGGGTTTCCCAGTTTTATTCTCGGTACGAAAAGCCGAATATTCAGCTCGTATGGCACGCGAAACCTGTTCAAGAATGATGATTCCACAAGCCGTTCCGCTTTACGCTCTTATTGTTGGTTGATATGTATGTCTTTACTGGCCGGTTGCCTTTACTCTTGGCTCGTGCTCATGTTTTAGTCGCGGCCTCCTTTTGGCCGCCTTTCATAAAGATTCAGGGGATTCGTTGGTCCCATCATTTCACTTCGTTTGTTTTTATCCCGGGCAGCACATTAACGTGACAAACAAAAGTCACACGCACCTGTGACGTGATGGATGCTGATGCTACGCTTTGAAAAAATTGAACAAATGCAGAGTTCAGACACGCTCAAGACAATTGATCGCTGAATTGAAGTCAACACCAAATGGTCTCAGTCCCAATCATATGATAGCATTTGCCAAATGCTATTGGATGATTGAGACTGAGACGACGTGAACAGCCTAATTGTGTTTGGAAAAGCTGTGACGTCGTGGTGAATCTGTAACAGCGGAGCGTGTCAGCACTCCGGTATGCAGCTAAGCCTTACGGACAGAAGGAACGCTCTACATTGTGTTTGGGCGTGTCACGGGAAAGGTAAATAACTGGCGCATTTCATCAGCAACATTACATGAAAGCAGCTGCATATCCCGTCCAGTGACCTCCGGCGTTTTTCCACGATAATATTAACTTCACGCAGATTTGTCCAGGGGAAAACAATGAAAAAAGTTGTGAAATAATAAAAAAGTGAACTTACTTTTTGATTTTTAAAAACCGAAAAAGTGGTGAAATTTTTTCAAAACAATATGGAAGAGAAAATTTTACTTTTTTAACCCAACCCTGCGCACAAAACATAATTTGGGGGTGTTGGCCACGAACCATACTAGTACCCATTTGTCTGAAAATGGTCTAAAATGATTTGTATTGTCCTGATATATGAAACCTAAAAATTTGGTGAGCACATGGCAGTGTTTGAGGTGTTCCGTTGAGGTAAAAACCACTGATTTTACACTAATCCTGGCCATTTTGGTCAAAAATTTGCACCTTAGGGGCAAAATCGGGGGAGGGGGATACCTATCACCGGGGTGAAAACCTGGGGGATACCTACCATACAATGCCAAACATTAGGGGGAGTTGGAGGGATACCTACCGTCCCCCCAAACCCCCCACCTCCAACACTGCCACATGGCACGAATTGGGCTGTTATCACATGGCGCCCGAGCTTGTGTTGAGCCGAGAGGTTTCTCTCCGCGCCACATTTTTTACCCTTTCTCCGTGGAATCAGTGCAGTTCCTGGTCCGGAGGTGGAGATAGCGGACCCTCCGTTTTTTCGGAGGGGGAGATAGTGTACCCCCGAGGGGGAAGGAGGGGGGAAGACCCAAATTCGGGAAAAAGTCACTTTTTGAGGTTGAAAATTTGACTTGTTTTTGCCCTTTTTGGAAAAAGTTCTTCATAAAAAGGGCATCTTGGCGACTTTTGAGAACATTGACCTAAAAATCACACATTTTTGGTATAAAAATGCCCATTTTAGGCCTAAAAATGCCTATTTTAGGCAAAAATTGGGGGAGATAGTGTACCCGGAGGGGGAGATAGGGGGATAGTGTACCACCTGAGGGGGAGATAGCGTACCCGAGGGGGGACACCCCTTCCCCCAAGGAACTACACTGCGTGGAATGGCAAGCGTTCCTTGCGCAAAACCATTCCAATATTAGCTGCAGCGCAAAAACTGTTGTGCCACAAGTGTGCAGTTGATTGAGCCTGCGCCGTGTCTGTCTCTTCCAGTCAAAACATATCGCAAGATGATTTGCAATGCCGCTCCACCGTGAATTTTCTATTTTGTTACCTATTTTTACTTGTTTTTCAAGGCGGCATCCATGACCAAGCCTGAAATAGTGGAGCAAAATACATTGTGTGCATATACTGTATGTGCGTGCCGCGACGCTATGCTGAGCTGCTCTGCCCACGCAAAAATCAATTTTTACGCGCGCGTTTACACTTGGCGCGAAACAAGGCTACCCTATCTGTTCGCTTCTTGTCATTTTGTCAAACCCACGCGACGCGTCGACTCGCGCAGCGCTGCGCAGCCTGACATGCTGTCAGACAGCGGACGTATATCTTATGTGTGTGACTGCATTTGTGTTCAACGCCCATTGGCTGACAAACTGGTCTGACGTGAAACATTACTTTCACGTTTCTCCGCTGAGAGAGTGCCTCACCGGTTGATGCATCCAGTTTTTTCTCGCATACTGATCGGTCTACGTGTTATTCATCGTCGCTATTTTTTATTGTTTTCATTTTTGGTCTTAATTTTGATGTGCATTCACCTGGTTATTTCCGCTTCGAAGTTTGTTGTTTATTGAAAGAAAACAAGTTAAGTGAAACTTGAAGTTGCGCTGAGTTTCACAAACGACAGTTTGAACAAATGAAAAGAAAATTTGTCAAAAGAAAACAAAAAAAGAAAAAAGTCAATCTTTCATTAGTTTTTGCTTTGGTGAATGTATTCTGTTGGAACATGGCAATTGTAAACGGCGACTATGGCAGTGTGAGCGTGAGAACACGAGAAACAGAACGTGCAGAAACTGAACCCGTTATCGAACAGAGGAGGTCAGGGCATTAAACGTTGATGGTTTTGCAAAAGTTGCCGGACAGAGCGTGAGAATTGGCCAAAGTTATGGTTGCAATTTTTCCGGAAAATTATACGAAAAAAACGTTTTTCACAAAAACGTTTTTCCGATATTTTTCGAACAAAATTTGGGCCCCGGTCAAACTGGTGATATTTGGCACGTTATGCGCTGAAAAGAAGTGCATGAAAGGTAAACCTGTTGAGATAGTGCGAATAAAAGCCATAAAAGTACTTAAAAATATGTTTCTGCAATAAAAATAGGTTTTTTCTCACAATTTTGACACTTTTTCAGAAAAGCTCAAAATCCTCCGTGCAATTTTTCCGGAAAAATATATTTCACTCGAACAGTGTAGTTCCTAGGGGGAGGGGCTCCCCTAAGGTACACTAACCGCCGCGACCAAGGTGCACCAGTCCACTAACCGCTGCGCCAGGTATACTAACCGCCTCAATCTTTGCCCAAAATAGGCAGTTTTAGGCCTAAATGGGTGATTTTTAGGTCCACGTTGTCAAAAGTCGCCAAAATACCCTTTTTATGGAGAAATTTTTTCCCAAAAGGGCCAAAAATCGGTCAAATTTTCAACCTCAAAAAGTGACTTTTTCCTGGATTTAGGTCTCCCCCCCTTCCCCCAGGGAGGTGCACTAAGCGCCGCACGGAAAAAGGGGGTAGGTACACTAACCGCCGCGCCGGGCCAGGAACTATACTGCACTGGAAAATATGGTTTTTTCGTTTTTTAGGAAAAACCCGTTTTTCCACCTGCAACAGCCAAAATATGTACTTTTTTAGCAAAATTTCGTGGGTACATGGTCTTCTCACTGGCATCCTTCGAACTTGGAGCCAGGGGAGACACTGTTCCAGGCTCTGAGACTGGTGGGCGCCGGAGCCGATGGCTGGGGTGCGGGGGTGGGTTTCGGGTTAAGTTTACTTATCAATAGCATGTGTTGAATTCAATCGTGCGTATGCGTGTAGCGTGTTCAAAAAGCTCGGAAGGTGCCTGGCATAATTAGCGATTTAAGCAGAAGTGGCTGCTGTTTGACTAAAAAATGGGGGGGGGGGCGTGGCGCACTGCTCGGAAAAAATTTTACTCGTTTCTTCCTTTTCTCATGTGCCATTTTTGCTGAACGTCTTACTGATATACAGTGTAGTTATTGTTCCGGCGCGGTTGTTAGTGTACCTCCCTGGGGGGAAGGGGAGGGGAGACCCAAATTCAGGAAAAAGTCACTTTTTGAGGTAGAAAATTTGACCGATTTTTGCCCCTTTTGGGAAAAAATTCTCCATAATAAGGGTATTTTGGCGACTTTTGACAACATTGACCTAAAAATCACTCATTTCACGCCTAAAATTCCCAGTTTAGGCCTAAATATTTCTATGTTAGGGAAAAGTTAAGGCGTTTAGTGTACCTGGCGCGGCGGTTAGTGTACTAGTGCACCTTGGTCGCGACGGTTAGTGAGGGCGGACTCCCCAGGAACTATACTGCTGCTATATTTACCCAAAAATGCATTTCTGAAGACGTTTTAAGCTGAAAACTGTGATAAAGATCTTTTGCATGCGCTTCATTGCATTTATGTACGTTATTCTGGGACAAATTTTTGTGGTTCAGTGATTCAGCTCAGTTCTTCGCCCTAGCTTTTGTCCCTTTAATTTTTTCTTTTAGTTTTAAGTTTTTCCTTGAAATCTGACATTTTTCCTAGCTGATCTTGTTTGGCTATATTTTTTTCCTTTTATTACCATTTTCTCCGGGGAAAAAGGAAACGGAAAACTAACGAATTTTTTTTGTTTCCTGCCGCACGCATAAGGGAGAGGTAGTTCAGAAATGAGGCAGTACTTTGGCAACTTTTTCGGGAACGATGTGTACCAACAGGAGCTGGGGCACAGAAAACCTGGTCTAGGTTGACAGATTTATTTTGGTGAGACACTGCACCATGCTAACCTGGTGGGAATCCCGCCGAGGATCGAATTTTTGTGGGTAAATGTGCTGAATCGCGTAACGGATAGCGCGCGATTTTGGAAAAAATCAGGGGAGATATTGCACCAGAGCCGTTTCCTGACCTCCTGCCGGCCACTCTCCCAGCCCTCACCCGGCTCCACCCCATCCCACCAAGTGATGTGGCTATGATGCTACCCGCTCGTCCTGGTAAACTATCCATGACTCTTGGCCCCACACCCCATATGCCCCATTTTGCGGTCAAAAAATATCGTTAAATTTCGGCAGAAATACATTTTAGTAATGCAGAACGCACGTTTTAGTGCGTAAAACTGAAACCCACAATACTTGTAATTTACACAGGTAACACAACGGCCCCAAGATCTTTCCTGGTTGTTGAATGTGTTATGGCTGTGGCCCACAGGGTGCGTGGAATTTGGAATCGAGTTTCTTTGCGTTCTCTGGCGTCTCAGTGTTTCGTGGTGAGAATTCACTTTGTGGCTGCGTGGTCTGAATAAGTGTTTGTCTGGTGACTGAGATTCATTTTTAAGCAGATGAAGTTTTTGTTTGATAATTGTTTTGCATGCCAGCATTTGTACTTTCGTTTTGGTAGCGAAGTGGGCTGTGCGTTTGAAGTATACTCAAACTAAATAGTGGTTGGGAGATACTTGCGTGTTTGGAGCGGGTTTGTCTGGCATACTTTTCGCAGTTTAGAACCGATTCGCAGTCGCTATGGCAAAGTTATGTTGTCACAATGTTTAGAAAGTAAAGAGAGTCGAACTCCCGCTTTTCTTTTTCTCTGCTTAATCTCTTCGTTGATTGGCTGCGATTATAGTCCCCGGGGGAGGGGACGCCGCGCGTGTGACAGATTATATATTTCCGGATTTTCTCTCATTCTTGGTCATTATCGTGTCTTTTATACAGTGTGCGTTGAGCATTTTCATTGAGTTTGAGTAAAGCTTGGCTTCGTGCGTTCAACCATTTATTGACTAAACAACAATTTCGCGACCTTAGAAACTATTTTGGAAACGAGAGTCGTTTTTCAACACAACGGTTAAATTTCTGAACAAAATAAAAGCGTGTCCTTCGGGCTTCCAAAAAAACGTTTTTGCGGTTTTTTTGTTTTTCGGTTTTCCGAACCTCAGGCAAAGGTACATCGAGCCGGCAATCAGGCCGGGGGAGGGAGAGGCGGACAAGGGGAGCGGGGAGATATCAGAGTGCCGTGGCGGGGGAAGGGCCGGTATGGCCTATCCGCCAAACCGCGTCAGTCGGACCGCAGTTTCTTGGACTAACGGAGTAAGAAGATGTTTTTGTAGAGTGCCAGCGTGAATGAGTCCCTGGCATTAGGTGTTCTGACGTTCAGTTTTGCTGTTCGCACATGCAGAACCACTTGTTTAACTGATTCGCACTCTTTGAGGCAGAGCTTGCCGGTTCCACACAGTACCCATTATTTTTCCGTGCTCTGCAGCTTCTTGCGTGCAACTTGTCCATGAGTGGCCTTTTGACGGTTTACTGGTCTACCAAACAACAGCTTGTGTTTTACAATAGTGTCTGATAAGAATTCGTCAAAAGGTTCCAGGCAGTGAGGGACTTTCTTTTTTAATGCCTTTGTGGTTGCTATGCTAATTTTCCTTTGCGTAAAACCGTTTACGCTTTCTCTGTTCGGCATCCTGGAAGTGATTGTCTTCGTGGCCCATTTTGGACCGGTTAATTTTCGTGCTCGGCCAGTTTTTCGCTGAACTGGAAAAACTCATCAGTCTTGCATTACTTTTTTTGGCAAAATGGAATGAAGTACCTATATTCTTCCGATAAAAAAACCGACAAAATACCAGCGGAAAAATAAATGGAAAAGTGTTCGGGTGTCGGAAAAAACGTTTTCTTTCGTTTTCTTTTGAAAAAGCCGTTTTTTTCGGCCTGCCACCACACTTGTGTTTTCTTCCCAAAACTTTTTGTGTGTGATTGCCTTTTTGTAATCACTGCTTGACCAGCAGTGTTCGTGGCCAATGGGCCAGTGTGATTGTATGAAGCATCACGCTGCATGTGAGCAAGAATACTGTTCTGCCATCAGGCAACCACCGTCAGCCGCCTCAGTACGCTGTGTATATTCATTTTGTGTGCGCGTGTGTGTACGTGTGTGTGTGTGTATTTGTGTGCGCACGTTTGTGTGTAGCATCAGACGACTTGCGCTACGCTCGTGTGTGTACTGCTCTCGCCCGCTGACTCGTTTCTGTGTGGAATGTCCGCGCCGTGTGTGTATTGTGTATGGTTGGATAACGCATTGCTTTGTGCCTGGGTCTCAGCGAGAATTCGAAATATTCGAGTGGCAGTGAAACATTACGCGTACAATTTTATATACGTTGTGTGTTGGGCGTTTGTTTATTTTTTTCTTGTGGCTTTGTTTTATTTCGTTAAAGGGTTCACGAAAAACCGTGGTTTTTGTCCAAAACTGTTCATTTAGGAATTAAAAGTGTAATTTTGTCAAAGTTTCCGTTCCGCATCTGGTACATATTGCGGACAGGCTATCCCCAACGCGAATTGTCACGTTATCTGGCTCATTGTAAAAAATATAACCTCGCTACTGCCCGTTTGCGGACATAACTGGTCGGTGTCAACTATTCCTATATTCTCAAGTGCAATCAAATATACTTACAAAAATGTTCGACAATTTTTCACGTTGAGAACCGAAATTTTTGTGGTCCGGAATAAAAAAAGTAAATCTTAAAAAAAATTTTTTTTAAATTCAAAAAAAATAAAAAAAAAGTTCGATAAAAAAAATTTTTTTAATCCAACCCTGGACCAGGGAGTGTAGTTCCTCGAGCGGGAGTGGGTGGTACACCCACTTTTTTTCGGAGGGGAACAGACGTACCAACGTGGGGAAAGTAGGGGGAAGTCCCATTTTTTTGGGGAAATTTAACCTGTCTTGCCCCTTTTTTGGAACAAAATTCTGAATAGGAAAGACATTTTGGCTATTTTTGATAACATCAAGCCTACATTTGCCCAGGCAAAAATTGGGTTAGCAGAAGCGAACCCAGTCGATGGTGTGGTTGGGGGAGTAGTCCCCCAATGGCACCCCGCCCCACTCTGGTACCCTGCCCCCGCTCTGGTACTGCACCCGCAACTGCTTTTACTCTCAAAATGCCTTTTTTTTCGGCAAAAATTACCTAATTGCGACCGAAAACGCTTAAACAGTGCAAAAAAATCTGCGCCGCGCGCGGTATATGTACTTTTTAGCACCAAAACGTCGCACCCGAGAAAACTTGCATGATACACTACACCACCCGCCCAAAAGGTCTCCCCCGCCCCAAGATGAATCCCCCAAAAAATTGCAGGTACACTGCCACTCTGCCCACCCCGGATTTCCCCCCATGTCCCATACCCGCCCCGCCAAAGTAGACACAGCACTCAGCGTATCCGAAAGGGCACAGGACGTGGGGGGGCAGGCGCACCACCGGGGAAACAGGCATGCCCGAGCTCCCGCAGTGGTCGTTGGGGAGGAGGAAGGCGGTTACCCCCAGTATCCGGGATCTTGATTTCACCCAGGGGTATCCAGCATCCTGACTGTTTGTCCAGGGGTATCCTACCCTAAAATTTTTCCGAAAACCGTAAAAATTGCCCATTTTTACCTCTGAAATGCTCAAAATCGCTTGCTAGCGCAAGCAACCACAAAATGACCATTTTTTGCACTTCCAACATCGATTTTGCAGAATTTCCCGCCTGGGTACCCGAAATTTTTTTGCTTAAAGGGGAAATTGCACATTCCTAATCGCCTTTCAAACTCTACAAGTGTTTAGACAGTTGTGTGGGCATCATGAAAGCCAATCACTTGTACCCAGGAGAAGCAGTTCAAAGGGAACAATCGGGAAGAAAATTCGGCGCGGACCGGCCGAATTTCCACCTGCGCATTCAGGCAAATTGCCTGAACAAAAAGCTGTCAAGGCGACAGAATGTTTCGCACGATTCTTGAAACTCACTAACTATAGAATTTCGCTTTTCTTTCTATTTCGAAATTCGACGAATTGTTCCAGCGTGACAAGCAGAGCATGAAACATTTAGCAGACACGCTGGAACAATTCGTTGAAATTCGAAATATAAAGAAAAGCGAAATTCTATAGTTAGTGAGTTTCAAAAAACATGCGAAACATTCTGTCGCCTTGAGAGCTTTTTGATCAGGCAATTTGCCTGAATGCGCAGGTAGAAATTCGGCCGGTCCGCGCCGAATTTTGTTCCCAGTGGCTTGTCTTAAACGGAATCTCCCGGGTACATGTTTGAGAGTTTGTACCAAATTATTTGACTTTTGTGATGCCCACATTGCTGTCTAAACACTTGTAAAACCTGAAAGGCGATTAGGAATGTGCAATTTCCCCTTTAAAGGGGCAAAAGGAGTGTATAGCAGTGTTTTATTTAGCAATTTTTATAGTAATAGAGTAGTCTAAAGCTAGTTTCGGACCCTTTCACGAGACTATATGTATATGTCACAATGCATCCGGGTCCTCATCAGTCATGAGATGCATTGCGCCCTCCCTATTCTAGTAGAAGCGTGAAATTTGAAAAGAAAAAATTTTTTTGGAAAAGCAAAGAGGAAAAGGAAGGAAAAGACAGAAAGACCGGGTGTCGGCGTTTGTTGTTGGTTGACATCAACGTCACAACACAGGGTATGGTCGAACTACACGTCAAAGACAAAAGAATTTCCTATGGATATTTGTGTAATTTTGCTACCTTTATATGTGCGCTGTAAATAGCTTGTCTATTTATTGAGTAAGATCCCCTGGTATCCGAGATTTTTCATTTTGGGTATCCGGTATCCTGACTTTTTGTTTTTCCAACGACACCACTGCTGCAATGCAATCGGCCCTGGTGAAAAATAGAAGACCGACCACTATTACCGACTTGCGGTGCGAGTTCCAGTGCAATAGTTCTGTCAATGAAAATTTTCAGAAATATTTTATTCGTGAATAAACAAATACTCAATCGGCATATCGAAGCAGATACATAACACAGCATGTCACGATCAAGCAGTCCCGAGATTGAAATCATCAAAGAAGTCGTACCGAAACGACGACACGGGTAAGACATCAACCTCTTGTCTGGTTTGCATTATATCCAACATTTTGGCTTTTTATAACTGAGTTTGGCGATGCGCCACAAGGTTTAAAACGCACTGTACTCAACGTAATGGCAGTGCGCACGTGAACTTCACGAGACATTAGCTTGATAAGCTGCATTTTTGACTGAGTGATATCTCAATAATAAGTTTTTAAGAATGCAGTAACGAGTAAATATTTATCAATTGGGAGCATTGTGATGTAATGTATTTTGCGCGTGAAAGATCATGTATAGGTATTATTCTGAACAGTGTAGTTCCTGGTCCGGAGAGGGAACAGGCGGTACCCCCTTTTTTCGGAGGGGGAACACACGTATCCACCTGGGGGAGAAGGACCCGGAAGGGGGGGGAGGACCCAAATTTGGAGAAAAGTCATTTTTTGAGGTCGAAAATTTGGCTCATTTTTGCCCCTTTGGAGAAAAATCTCAATAAAAAAAGGTATTTTGGCGATTTTTGACGACATTGACCTAAAAATCACTCATTTTATGCCTAAAAATGCCTATTTTAGGCCAAAATTTGCCTTTTTTTTGGTAAAAAATTGGATGAGAAGACGTACCCGGAGGGGGAACAGTGGGGCAGGCGTACCATGGAGGGGGAACAGACGTCCCCGAGGGGGACCCCGCTCCCCCCTGGAACTACACTGACGCGTCCTGTGTTTTTTGGGAGCGTAGAACGCCGATGGTAGAATTGTTGCTGGCAGCTCACCGTGAAGCCATTCCCGATGGCGGTCTCCATCCACAGCTTTTTGCACAATATTCTGAAGGAATCTACGGTAGTAATTGGCTACCATCAACAACTCTAAACATCGCGTTTTACCGCCTCCATTTTCACTGTATTTCACAAAAAATGATTTGACCAGGCGGGGAGGGACGATGCTCTCCAAATTCCGTTCATCAGGATTGCAGGTGGAAGTTGTTCATCTCTTCTTGGCTTTCTTTCCTGAAAACATTTCAAACAATATGCAGCATTAGAAATATAAGACAATCATACTCATTGAAGGATGACAAAATGCCCCTCTCCTCTCCACTCACTGTTTGTAATTTGCATGTCTTTCTTCGCCGGTCTTTTGCGTTGTGTGGTGATTGTGATCATGAATCGATCACGGATGAAGCCGTCGAACGTTTTCACACATGTATGGTCGTTGTCAGTTCCAATAAATCTGTAACTAAATCTTTCTGGTCGTTTCCAATCACCCAACGTCAACGCATGCTCGTTTGGCGCCAAGTTGAAATCAGAAACCATCGACAGCCAGTGCACCGCGCAGTGGCTCATTTTGCCGGTGTGGCCGAGAGCGAGCAAGTTTCGCAGCCACGGCGGGAGGAAATTGCGGTGCTCCAGCTGAAAACAATAGTTTTTTTTGCAAAACTTGCCAATCACATTTCTCCCCATGCAGACAAGGATCGCAAGCCAGTTCGTCGAAAGCAACATCGACCAATGTTGGGCAGCAGCGTGGTGCGGGACCATCGAGGCCTGTGAGTTTTTTTACTTTTTTAGTTTGTGGTGTGCTTCAGACTGACAACTGACATAATGAACGTCTCCGGCTTCAATCGTTCTTTTTTTGGAGAATCGAATAGCCAAATTATTTCGCTTGCTTCAGTTCAGTTCCATTCCCAAAGTTACGGTTGCATCATCTTTGCCATCTCCGATTTCGAAATCTGACGTTTTTGTGTATGTCGATCGTTCCAGCACCAACCACCTCCACAAGCCCAACGTTTCCATCGTCAACCCAACATGGCGCCAAACCAACGACCACAACAACAAAGTGCTTCGTTTCTCACCGGCAGTCCGAGTGAGATTGCAAATCGCATGCGTGCCGCTGCCGCGTTGCAGTATGCAACTGGCAACGTGCCAGGTGAGGTGCTTCAATAAAATATGAGCAGCAGTCGGGCTGATGTTTCATTTTTTGTCGTCTTTCTGTTTGAAGGCTCGTCCGGATTTGCTCGAATCACCAATGATCGCAATCAACACATTCACGCGCAACGAATGCGTGACGCACAGGCGGCGTTGCAACAGGCGCGATCACGAAACGAGGTGCCCGCCGGAAGGAGTTCGCAAGGTGTTGATATTCTTTCGAAAGTAAACCCTTTGCTGCGTGACCTAAATTAGATGCGTTTGTAATATGAGCGAAGTCAGTCTAACGTCGAGCAGGGATCGGGATCCGATGGTCCCCGACACCCGTACTTTCAAAAAACTCGACACTCGCAAATATTGGTCGCACAATAATGACTTTATAAGAATTGGTCAAATTTTTTTCCTGAATCGCAAAGAGGGAAAGTGACGGAGCAATGACGTTGCTTTGCGCGATCGCACACAACACATGCACTCATCAAACTGTTTCAGACCCGCAGCAACGTGGGTGCTGTGCTGGATTATATTCAGGTGAAAATGTTTTGTGAGAATCACAAACAGCACAGGGCCGCGACATCATTATTTTTCACGATGCACCGCCTGATTTTATGTCAGAAATTGAAAGTCGGCATCCTAAGGAACATGTCTTACAAAGCCACCAACATTGTCCCGAGCTGTTTTCGGCATGAAAATCACCCCCGAACATCGAATGTCAGGAACAAAAGTCAGTTTGCTGTAGTCGCTCGGCTGCTTGAAAATCAGGCATCGAGCTCAAAAAAATTATGATATGGACTCGGTGCTTATGTAATATCTGCGAAACATTTTTCCGGCAACCAGCTCCAAGCACCTGTCGACGTTGCAATTTCTGTGGCAGCTGAAATGTTTCGCAAATATTACATAAGCGAGTCCATATCATAATTTTTTGAGCTCGATGCCTAATCTTCAAGCGGCCGGGCGACTACAGCAAACTGACTTTTGTTCCTGACATTCGACGTTCGGGGGTGATTTTTCATGCGGAAAACAGCGCGGGTCAATGTTGTTGTCTTTGTAAGACATGTTCCTTCGGATGTCGTCTTTCAATTTCTGACATAAAATCAGGCGGTGTATCGTGAAAAATAATAATGTCGCGCCCCCTTTAAGAGTGACAGAACGTGAAAATCAGGATTCATTTGATGAATTCTTATATGGTCATTGTGCGACCAATACAAGCCGACACTCGACAGTTAAAAAAACACATGACACCCGACATCGTGTTTTTCGACCGAAAGCAAACAAAGTTTTGCTCATTTGCCTTACTTATTCAAATTTTTGGCTCAGTCAATTCAATTCATGGGTTTCTGAACAAATTCAACATCGGATCAACGCCTTCTGCGTCTTGGTGGTACATTTGGGTGAAAAAAATATTTTGGGAAATTCTTTCCTTGAGCAAAATTGATGATCTGGAGTGCAAACGTCGGGTGTCAGATGTCGGGCGGGTCCATAAAAATCCGACACGCGACATCTGAGGGCAGCCAACACGATACCCGAACCCGACACCTACGCGCTTTTGGGTGCCGACATCCGACATTGCCCGATCCCTGGCGGCCCGCCTTTCTCGTTCTCATATTTGTGTCCTGGCTCACGGTTTAAAAGGGGCTGCCTGGTTCTCAAATAATGGTGCAAAGAGCTAGGAACGTGGTCAGCTCTGCGCTGAATTTTTTTATTCTCGATTTAAAGGGTGTGTCTAACGTCTCCTAACCCCTTGTTTTTTTGGGCGGAATTGAAAGATGCCCCCGAAAGGCCGCCGTGTGCAAAAAACCGCGTCTTCTAACTAAATCGCGAAATCTTGAGGGTTACTTTTCGAATAAAATCAATTTCCGGACACAAAATTCAGACTGGGCTGACGGAAAAAAGCTACGAAGCGAAACACACACAAACCAGCTTCTATGTGTTAAATGAAACATTCATTGTGTCCACAGTGAAGCCAGCAGCCAGAGCGTTGTGTGTTGAGCGTCTACGTACATTGTATAGGCGGCTGAGCCGCGCTTAAACATGCAATGTTTCAGCAGAAAAACGCCAAACGTGAGTAGCGCCCACTCAAAAGCGCCTGGAGTTTTGTGTCCGGAAATTGATTTAATTCGAAAAGTAACCCTCAAGATTTCGCGATTTAGCGAGCTACAAGACGCGGTTTTTTGCACACGCCGGCATGTCGAGGTCATCTTTCGATTGCACCTCATAAAACATGGGGTTAAGAGACGTTAGACACACCCTTTAATCGCCCACCGCACCGCAAATGTTTCGCCCTAACGTGATATACACGCTGGTGGAATTCAATTGCCCAAACGTTTGCGTTGAACTCCCGAAAGGTTCCTAAAAAACAATTCCAAGACAGATCCAATCAATTCGTCACATTTCAATAACAATAGTTGGCATTTTTTATAAGCTTCACTTTTAATGTCTCGCAGCACACGACCCAATGGGACCAACCGCGCACGCCGATGTTATTTCCACGACGCCACTATCGCTCGACAATATCTACGGATCAGCGCCTGTGCAGCCAGCGCAGTTGAACCTGAATCAGGGTCAGGTGCATGGCAATTATGTGTCTGGTAAATAAAGCACATTTGTTGCTTGTGACGATGTATCTGAGCTTATACGCACGTACAGGTTCTCTTGAGAAGCCCACAGTGTAACACTTTTGTGTGCCCTATGTCGTAACGCTGCCGCTCGTGATTTGTCTGACCTGCTTCTTGAACTAAAAAGCGTCTGGCAGGTTTCCATCGAGCTTTATTCACTCGGCCGCACAACAACCGCGAAATGCGTCATGTTATCGTCTCAAGTCAAATATTACAGCCAAAACCTTTCCAGGTCTGATCAGTGCCCCATCGCATGCGAGCAACGCATTGATACATCCAAATGCAGCCGATATAATACCGCCCGATCCGCAGAATGCACGACGCATACAAATGCTGCCGCGGCAGCAACAAGCACGTGTGCTCACATTTCAGGTTTGATCTTGATAATTCAGGGTTTGTGCACTGATGTGAATCGAATTACAGATAATGACGTAACTGAGAGGCCTCCGGAAAATGTCACTGATTTGACACTGCGTGTGTGTGTTTGTGATTGTTCGTTTCGGCGTGCGTTTACTGACGGTCGTCGGTGCACCAGGTCATCTTCACTACGAATGCATCAAATCACGAACTTGTACGAAAAGAACAGCTGTTATCATCGACCCAAGTTTGGCGAATGAAAAAAATGTTCGAAATATTCGCACAATATACTTGCAGCAACAACAACCGACCTACGTCGCGCGTCAGCCATTCTCACACTATCAGATACAACAACCAATAAAAAATCAGACATTGTACCTGCAACAACAACAAGCGCAAGCACAACTACAACAGCAACAGCGAAGTGTGCAGGCAACAGGTTGGTTTCTAGAATGTCTAATCTTGATGATATATTGAGGTTGATGGTTTGGTATTATCAACCTGTTTTCACAGCTTTATGAATGCCGTCAGGAAAACATTTCTGACTGAGAATTTTTCAAAAATTTTGACTTTTATAGTAAATTTCTAATTTCTTTGCCTCATGCATTCTTACGGACGCAGGGAAAATCCCGTTCGAAGTCGAAGCAGGCAACAAGCTCAACACACAGCCAACAAGCCACGCAGCTGACACACACACAGCTTATGTGACTGAAACATTCGAAACGCACACGAGCCAGCTGCGTGGCTTTTTGACAGTGTGTTGAGCTTGTTGCCTGTTTCGACTTCGAACGGGAGTTTTCCTGCGTCTGTAAAAATGCATGAGGCAACGAAATTGGAAACTTACTATACAACACGTTTGACAGTTGTTCAAAACCGCGCCGCTCATCTTTCAAATGATCAGTATATTGCTTCAAGAACATATAGATTAACTGAATATATTTTTTCAGATAAAACAGTCCGCCCCAACCTTTTCTAGTTTATCGTCAACCGCCGCCGGCCACGATCCAGGCCGGGCCCCGACCGTTCAGTTCGTACTACGGTCGCTCATCGGCGTTTCTCAATGATATTTTGATGGAACAGAACCATTTCGAGGGACGCATTCAGGTATAATATGTGTGTATTATACATTTTGGAATTGTGTTCCAGATGCGGTATGTAGTTGTTGTTATATTTTACGCGCCGTTTGTGACATGATGATGCCAGTGTACACAACATAGTCATACTATCACACTCATTTCGAACCTACCTGGGTATTTTTGGTGACCAAATTTTCGAAATTCCGCCAAAATGACCAAGCTCGTTTTTCAGTGTCGCTGGAAGGACGTGAACAACAAAGAGTGCAAGAAGACCTTTTCAACCAACGTCAGCTTCTCGCATCACGTCACCGCGCATTTCGCAATGGAGCACACCATCAATATGAAGAATCAACGTCTGTTAATTTTGTATCGCTTATTTTTTTGTTATCGGAATTTGTAAATAAATAATTTGGCCGAATGTTCAAAGTTACTGCTTTTTTGTGTCACTTCACTTTGCTAACTCAGGGCCGGTCTTGTTCTTGCGCAATGAAAGAGAATTAGTTTTTTTCGAACAAAGCGACCTGGGGGTGGGGTCGAAAACCCCGAAAAAAAAACCCCGAAAAAAAAAACGCCGAAAAAAAAACCCCGAAAAATAAAAACCTCGAAAATAAAACCCCGAAAACGAAAAACCCCGAAACAAAAACCCCGAAAACGAAAAACCCCGAAAAATATAAAATGTGTGGAAAACAATTCTTTTTGTTAGAGAAGGGTATTCATCTCGTTCGTGCACCAAAAAAATGGGCACTGGTACAGTTCGGGCACAAGTTAGGTAATTCTCCTTTGGTCATGTCTTCCTGGCTGGCAGCCTAAGCCTAAGCCTAACCCTAAATGAAGGCCTATTCCGTTAAACTTTTGTGGATGTTGCCTTCATGTGGCCAGGTCTTCCTGGCTGACAGCCTAAGCCTAAGCCTAACCCTGAAGGAAAGCCTGAGCAGTTAGGTTTTTGTGGAAGTTTTCTTCAAATGGACGGGTCTTCCTGGCTGGCAGCCTAAGCCTAAGCCTAACCCTGAAAGAAAGCATGTGCAGGTGTACATTTGTGGATGTTTCCTTCATATGGACACGTCTTCCTGGCTGGCAGCCTAAGCCTAAGCCTATGAACAAGCTTAAGCCCAAGTCTAGGTTCAAGTCTGATCCGAAGCCAATTTATCAAGTGTAGGGGTGATGTTTCACTCGTGGGTCACGAGCGACATGAATACCCACCTCCAACAAGATTTTTTTTCATCACTGACATTTTTTTATTTTTCGGGCTTTTTTCGGGGTTTTTCGTTTTCGGGGTTTTTTTTTTCGGGGTTTTTCATTTTCGGGTTTTTTTTTTCGGGGTTTTCCGTTTCGGGGTTTTTTTTCGGGGTTTTCGACGGCCACCCGACCTGGGTCGGCAAGGCGACTGGGCTACAATTTTCGCATTAAAATTAGGCTTTTCGCAGCCCATGGTGGACACATTAGGCAATTCGGCCAGATGGATGGAATTTCCAACGCATAATTTCGTTCCCTGTTCACACACTGGCGGTGCACCAGGTCATCGTCAGTGCGGATGCACCAGATGGCCACGTGACTCCAAAAATTGACACTTGGCATTTTCACCAAAAATTATTTTTTGATGTTTCACAATCTTTCGCAGACGACAACATGCGCGGCGAGACGAACGAAGTGGTCGACGTTCTGGTCGAGGACTACTGTCAATGTTCGAAATGTTTCCTGGTGCTCAAATCGCCCTACATTGCGCAGGCGCACAATCGATTGATACATTTGCGACGGGTTTGGGAATTTTGTGATCTCGTGGATTGTGTAACAGCAGTGAGTGTTGCCCGTTTCGGCCTCTTTTCACAGACGGGCGAGGTGCCAGGCCTCGTCGGTGCGAACACCTTTGGCCAATTGACCTCCAAAAAGGACCTCGAGCAGATCTCATGCAGTTGCCTGATTTGACAGGGACATATGGGAACACTGAATTAAGTATGTTTTTGAAATAATAAATATATTCTAATGTTTCAGCCACTGCCTGACGACAAGGGTGTGCCTTGTTACATCTGCGAACGACTGTTCAGAACGGAGAGTGATGTACATGGTCAGTTTGGATTATTATTTTTTAGGATCTGCTGAACTGCGTTGAGATTTACGATCACTGTGAATAACCGGATATGATTCTACCCACCTATTGTTCACATGCGAGACGTAAAACATTTTTGCATGAGCAAGTGTCTTTTTTTTCAAGAGTTGTCAAACGACAAATCTGTGTTCAAAACCTCCTCTTTATTTATAAATATACCTCCAGTTTCGGCATTTATAATACTACTCGTACACATATTCGCATAAATGCTTCGCTGGTTTGCATTAATAAATGTGCAGCTGGCGGTATGGAGATAATTCCACTTGATTTTCGTCACCATAAACAACAACAAGCCCGTCCTTGATTCAGGGCACATGATCACCAAACACCGCGGTCGTCACGATGTGCCCTACAAATGCCCGGTGCCCAGATGTTCGTTCCGGTCGTCGTTGTACGACGATGTGATGTTTCATTTTGAACAGGTTGGCGGTGATAACGATTGAATGTTTGGTGGATCAGGCTGCTTTTTATAAATTACCGGCTTGTTGCTTACCAATTTGATATACACAGGGCAGAACATTTTTCCCATGATTGTGCGCGATCTGGCTTTTACGCTTTTTTTCTTGTTGTTATGATGTGCCGTTCGAAAATGTAATCGACGTTATTGCGGTCGATACAGTAGCACATAAAGTGGTGGTAAATTATCAAAAGCACTCTGATTGAAAAAAACGTGAAAATAGAATTTTTTGTGATTCAGAACCACCGTTTTACGCGCACGATCTTCTGTGGGTTGTGTTTGCGTGCGTTCGACGTTGAGATGAAACGACGTGCCAACTACGGCAATTCGTTGATCAAACACATGTTGCAACATCTCGAGAGATTGGGTGAGTGGTCGGTTGGGGGTGCGATGGACTGCGAGGTGAAAGGTGGAGGGTTCGAGTACTGGACGTGACGGCGCGCTGGCTGACGGTGCACCTGTTCATCAGTTCGTGTACCAAGGGCTGGTCCAGGGGGTCACACCCCCCTTTTGGTCAATTTGGCCCCAGAAGGGGAACAGCGTTTCGGATGCAGAAGAAAAAACGACCCCTAAGTCGCAAGACTTTCCCTCTGATACACTTCAAAAATTCAAAAATTGCGCTTATGGTCACATTTGTATAATGTTTGATGTAAAAAGCGCGAAGTTATAAGCCAGCACTTGAAATTGACTGTTCAAAAATGTAACAAGCACTAGATAAAAGTGACTTTCTGGAGTTGGCCCCTCCCTTGGCCAAAAGCTGGATCCATCGTTGGTGCGTACGTCTACCGAGTACAGTTTCAATGCTTTACTCTCGCGGGACTACTGTATATACATATTGGGATCACAAGGGAAACACTAGTTCAAATTCGTTCTTTCATTGCAGAAGACAAAGTGAAATGCGGTCAATGCAAATTGGTGTTCACGAGTCAAAAGGAACAGGCGTACCACACCAACACGTGCCATTTGCAGACAGGTGAGAAGCTTATATGTAGTTTGGCTTATATTCATGTGGTTAACGCACACCATCAACGTTGGTCATCAACGTAGTCTAGTGTCATTCATAACTGCCATTGTCTGGCTGCGTTGGCAATCAGAATTGTCGAGTTGCGTTGAAAGCTAGCTGTCTTGAAACGCGCCAGAATTTGTAGACTGTTGCAAACAGGGTTTTTGCCACTAAGGGTGGCTCAGTGGGCCACCAAAAATATTGCATGAGCCACAAGATTTTTGGCAAATGAGCCACCAAATGGCAAACCTGAAACCCGACAAGAGACATCCAATGAAACGCTGTATGATGTTTCAGTGGCTGGCATTCTGCCAATCGAGTGCACTGGTCCGCATCCACGCCAGCTGTCGCACGAACAAACCGGCAAATTCCATCGTCCGTCGCGTCGCCTGTTGAACATAGAATTGACTGAAACATCACCCGGTTCGATTTCGATCGACCACGCCGCGTGCATTGAGTGCCGACGGCCGATGCATGATCAGGCGCATTACACAAAGTTGGTTACATGTAAACATTACACATTACATTACATTTCGTTACATGCATAGTCAGCGAGTGAGTCAGCCCGGATCGACCATACCTTAGCGCTTGATCAGGTCAGGTGACTTTGCGCAGTGACGGTATTTCGAGATTTACCTGTGGCAGTTGTTTCGACGGGTGTAACGATTATTTTCGACAGCGTTCTGCACTGGTCAAATTTGTGGCCGTCCAGTAGATCTGGACTGTTGCTTCCAGCCGCCTCTCATTGACTCCAATATCTTCATCAGACATTCACAAATATATGTAATTTGTTACATATATTATTTTGGGAGTTACATATATTATTTTAATATAATTTGTGCCAAATTTTTTTGAAAACTCGGCAACCCCCCTAAATTTCTGGAAAACTTCAATGTTGAAAAACGCATTTTTACGCATGATGATGAAGATTCTTCATCACAGACAACGCTCGTTCAAATGCGAACACTGTCGCTACCGCACGATGTGCTGCTACGCGTTTGATCGACACGCACGCGAACACAACGACACGGTGGCGACGAACAGGGTGAAGGTGGAGCTGCCGTTGGATAAAGATGGACGGACGATGTTGAAATGCGAATGCGGACATACGACCACGATTGGAAATGATATGGGTTGGTTGTCGGATGGGGGTTGAGTTGGGAATGGCTCGACCTTTTCAGGCCTGGCCGATTCAGGCCCAGCATGTTTGACCCATTTATAGGCTTAGGCTTGGGCTCCAGCCGGGCTTGAATCGGCCAGGCCTGAATTACCATACATTACATACATCCATTACCATACAACGACCCCTGATGAGCCCAGGGTTGGGCAAAAAAACGACGGCGTTTTTTCTTTAAAAAACGACGTTTTTTTTTCAAAAAAAACGCCTGGGTCGTTTTTCGTTTTTTTTTTAATCCTGAATTTCCTTGATTTTCCCTGGATGAGCCTTATCGATGTGACAATTCCTTTTTTTCAGCCGATCACATGGTGGAGTGTACTCCGTCGTGGACATTCGGCGCAAAGTTGATGGCTGCGAAAACAGGTCACACTGAAAACAACAATAACAGCAGCACCACTGATGATGCACAATTGAGTGCCAGGTGAGCGTTGGTGCAAATATTGGACTTGGACATTGTTTGTTTGTTTGAATTGTGTGCCAAGCGAGCGGATGCATTGGTTGGTCATGAGCTGAAGATGTCCGACAGCATTAGGCTTGGACTTTAGGACATTAGGCTGTTCGGTTTCTCATACCCGAGGGGATTTCTAAAAAAAAATGGCCCAAAAAATCTTCAAAAAGTACGAAAAAGTGGTCTAAAAGTGCCTAAAACACAGTTTTCTTGCGGTAGCAAGCGATTTTTGACATTGTAGGCGAAAAATGGTAAATTTTGCTACTTCTGAGGGGTCAAAAAGTCATTTCTTAGGTGTGCTTGTTCCAAAAGTGAAAAATTTCCCATACCCCATGCCGATTTCCCATACCCCATGCCAGGGGGTAACCCCCCCCCACCTAACGACACCACTGATCTACCGTAACCCAGCTATGCCTTGCTGATTCAGGTACGATTTCATCGGCACCGGCGGTCAAGTGCCATTGGATCTTGCGTGTATGTTGGATGCAACAATGCATCAAGCCAGACTGCCACACAACTCGATCATTATCATGCCGGATGTGGATAAACATGTTCGTTATGTTGGCAACGTGCCAAATTGATTTGGAAATTATGTTTGTGTTTTTTTAATTACCTGAATTGGATTGAAAATTCATTCCACCCGTATGATGCATGCATTTATCATGGCCGATATCAAACTGTTAACGTTTTATACTTTTGAACTTCTTTGATGTCACTCGTAATTTTGGTTTATTTCTCTCTTGGCATAAAACCATCCACGAAAAAGTAAAGAAGAAATAAACACGGGGGGGACATAGAAAAAAAATTAACAAAACAAAACCACAGCAAAAAAACAAAAAAGCGAGAGGAGAAAAAACACGACACACACACAGAATAACAAACAAATTATATTATCCCCCTCCCCCTCAAACACAAAGTGGGGCGAGAGGCATATATTCCATTTCACAGCGCAGAAAGATGTTTTCCCCCTTCCGGCACCCCCCTAGCGGGGCGGCCCCCCGCAACACGCCCCACACCCCCGCCCCCCGGGGGCGGGAATCACTCGGTAACGTCGATCAGCGATCAGAAACTTTGTTCATTGACTGCGTCGGAGAACAACTTTTACGCGGCTGAAATTGGTGTCATCAGGCATTTTCGCAAAATTCTTGACGTTACGATATCACGTTATCAAACGAAATCACTATAAACTTGGCATTGCGGCTTCTTGGCTGCCAGTGACACAGATGTCGGCATGTTTGCTCATACGCACAGCACTATAATTCAATGCTCCCCTTGCAGACAACAGCGGACACGGTATACGGTCACCCATCGCCCATTGATCAGACGATCACAAATCGATTGTCGATCGACGTCATTCAGTCGATCAACAGCAAATCACCGAGTCCGAGCGACAATGAAACATCAGCCAGCCAACCGGCACCACCAGTGCTCCAGCAACAATCGTCCGGACACGGCTCACTGTTGGCCTCCGCACATAAACGACATGGTGGTCGGTCTTGGGGACTTGTTGAATTTGGGAATTCGTCATTCAGATTGAAATTGGAATCCTGTCTGAAGCTAATTTTCGTTATGTAGCACGTTTCTAATTTCGCTGCGTCATGCATTCGTACAGACGCATTGAAACTCCCGTTCGAAGTCGAGGCAGGCAGCACGCTCAGTGAATACAGTGAACAAGCTACGCAGCTGACACACACAGCTTGTGTGACTGAAACATTCGAAACGCACACGAGCCAGCTGTGTGGCTTGTTGACTATGTGTTGAGCTTTTTGCCTGCCTCGACTTTGAACGGAAGTTTCCCTGCGCCTGTAAAAATGCATGAGACAACGAGATTAGAAACACTATACAGTATACCACACCTTGATTATTCAGGCTCGGTTGATTCTAGAACATTGAACTCTGAGGCTGAGTTGATATTGCTCTCCGGCCACCCTGTACTAAATTCACTCGCAACGAAAACTTTCCAACGATAAATTCTTCTTCCTTTTAATTTCAGGCGCCATGCTGTCTCCGAATAAGCCGGGTCCGTCTGGTCGCAAACGCACAGATTCGTCACGTGACCAGCAGACCAGAGAGACCACACCACCGGGAGTAAAAAGTGGGTGCAAAGCGTGGGGTTTTTGTCAAATTTTTTAAACAGTTCATCTGAAAATTTATGAAATCGTTCACTATTTCCTTGTAAAGTGAAGTTCTGTGGGTGCGAATCTTGCACTACAGCAATGTGGACATCCAGGCGCACATCGAGCATCTATGTGGTACAATATAGAAGAATGTTAAAGGCTCATTATTATAAAGTTGGCCAACCATACCATAATAGCGTGTTATCCAAAATTCTGTTTGATTTTGAGCGCGGTGGCACAAAAATGTCGCGCCGGTGGTCTCGAATACTTCGCTAAATCTAGGCGCAGTCACAAATTTGAAAAATTCTTTTGTTTTAATTATTTTTACGCAAAACCTTGTCACCACAAGCGATCGCATCCATTCAGTACAACGCACGTTGCGCAACAAACCGCGTCGTACGTTTGGCGTTGAGCAGAACAACAGCAGTCTGTTTCTGTCGCGACACGCGTCCGCAGACAATGCGGGCAAACGGTAAGGCACATAGGGTGGAATTTTCGAAACGGAAAGAGTGCAAAGGAAAGCCAAAGGCCGAAAAAACCGCCCCCCCCCCCCCCCCCACCCCCCCCCCATACTGGCTGGCATTCGCGAAACGTTTGAGTGGAGGGTTGAGTGGAACGCACAGTGGAAGAACTTGAGTGGAAAGCGCACTGGAAAGTTGGGTGTGGAACGCTCGCGTTCCATTTTGTCGCGCAAAAACATTGGAAATGCCACACCCCTCAACCAAACTGGGTCTCCACAACACAACCGCGCGTGTGCAACACCACACGAATGCGTTCAGAAACATACAAACACGCACATCACGCTACAACGTGTGCGATGTTCCAACGCTACCGTAACCATTCCACTGAAGTTTTCACTGAACTTACCATCCAACTTGCCACTCAATTCTCCACGATTATCCATTGAACTTTAACATCATCCACACTGTCTGTGTTTGTTATATTGCCCATCGATCCAACCGAGCCAGCTGATGTTTCACAGATACGCTAAATACCGCGAGATGGTGCATCATTGGGATCACGACGAAATCGGACGTGTCAGCGACCAGTTGGCGCGAATGAACAACCAACAATTGGGCATGCATGGCGACGTAGTGGATGACGTCATTCGACAGGTAGGGGAACCAGGTGTTTTGGGGGTCATGTGACCATATTGGTGCATTCACACTGAAGAGGCTCTGCTGCACCGCCCGTCTGACACAGATCGAAATCAAAAGAGAACGAAAACGCAACCAGTTCCCGGTGGTGGTCATGCTCCAGAGGCGTCTGCGCCTTGTGATTCTGTTGCACTGTGAGAATCAATAAAATCGTAGCTCTGTGGGTGGGGAATTTTCGAAACGGTGTAAAGGTCAGTTGGGCGTAAAGGTCGGCGTAAAGTTCGGTCGAAAGCTCGGTCGGCGTAGCTCGGTGTAAACGTGAAACATTGCCTGTTATTAACGTTTAATGTTTCAAGTTTACACCGAGGTCGATCACACTGAGCTGTCGACCGAGCTTTCCACCGACCTTTACACCGTTTCGAAAATTTCACCCCACGTCATCAGCCTGAAAAGTAGCTCGAACGACAGTATCTTTGAGACACCCTGTATTGTCTGGCTATCTGAGAAAATGAACCATAATCTTGCCTGGTATGCACTGCATGGATCGATTCAGTTCGAGTCCCATGAATTACAATGCCATTGCCAGCTGTATACACTTGCACCCCTGAATCGTCAAGGTGACCGTTCAGCGTGTGCTTGATGAGCTCGTTCGACAAGTGGACAGTTTGGTGCCACATGTGATCGACAGTAACGAGGTGGCGGAGGAGCGCGTGGTTGAGGAGGAGGACGACGACAATCAGCTCATTGTCTCGACCGGGACGTCGCCGTTTTCAGTGCCAGACAACGACCCGCAACCGATGGATGACAGGTGCGTGGATTGGGGGGCGATAAGTCAGCTTGGCGCCGCATGTACATACATGATTTGCCGATTTGTTTGTTTCGAATTTTAAAGTTCAGTCAATAGTCTTGACCTAATCGTAAAGGTGATCTTTGTACTATGAACCAGTTTCACGCTGGTCAAAAGTCGCGTGTCTGTCATAGAATGCGATCGAAATTGATAACTCTTAGTTTCTTTCTTATCCGCTTGACATGACTCGCTGCCGTTGGTTTCTGCGAAATTTTTGATTATAACCGTTTCAGCGATATCGTGCAAGAGATCTTGGAGAAACAGAAGGACGAATGCAATGGAAGAGAAAATGACGCGATTGATTTGGACACGTTTCTGGCGGAATTGAACTGATTTTTTTGTGCTGTCATCTTGCATCTTGTGAAAATTAATGCGACAGAAAATTGGAAGTCTCCTTGCCAACTCAGGGTCGTTTAGAGATGATTGAGGAGAACCGGCTTTATATCAGGAATTAGCTCACTACGACCATGTTGACTCGCCAGACGAATACCATAACCTTTGTCCGTGCTGATGGTCGCACAATGAGTATGTGTGCGATTTGTATGTGCTCAATGATTGATTCATTATTATCATCAGTTTCTCGTCTTTCTTTTATTTGCAATTTCTTTTATTGTTTGCGAAGCAGTTAACTAATCAAGTGCAGTACTACTGCAGCGGGTGCTGGAGGTGTTTCACGGAATTTGTTTTCCGTGTTTCACGCGCCAGTATGCCGCCCGTACTTCACGTTTACGCAGAAGATTTGTGTATATTGTGTCACATTCTGTATGCTGTACGACCACATGCGTCGACATGCCCTGTCGCCACATACTGAGGGATGCTTTGAATGTCTGATTTTTTCTGTTTATCTGTATAATTGAGTTGGAAATCATGATTGCTGCGTTATTAACGCCACATAACCAACCAAACGCAAGTTTTTTGTTGGTTGAATCTTCAGTGACTGCTAGGATCAGAGTGAATTCTATTTCGGGTAGCGCTACTGCTGTTGTTGTATGTATCAATATCATGTTGATTTATTTTGCTGAAGCTTATTTGTGCGCTTTTTTTGTTTTTGCCGAATTTTTTGTCTCATTATCGAATATTGATATGGTGATTTCTGGTTGTTGAAATTGTTGGTTTCTTTTTCTTCTCTAATTTTTGCCAAACACCCGTGAGTTTCGTTTCCTTATATAACAGCGCGTCACTAATCTAAAAAATACCATGCAGTTTCCGTTTAGGTGCCGTAAAATCGTTCTTTTATGTCAGTTCTCTTTAGTTGTTTCATATTAAATCGATGAAATTTATTTTGTCAAAATCAAATCATTTTTCAAAGAACATCTGGTGATTAACTGCAATAAATTGAAATAAATAATTGGTGCAATTCACATTGGTCTTTCTTTCTTCCGTTTACTTCGTGACAAACACAGGTATTGGTCGCACAATGACCATATAAGAATCCATCCAAAAATTTTCCTGAATGGTAAGGCACGTCTCGCTGCAGATCACAAGCGGTCTATTTATATTTTTTCCGAAACATTTCTGCCGATATCACGCACACTGTGTTCAAACAGCTTCAGTGTAATATCGCGAGAAATGTTTTGGAAAAAATATAAATAGACCGCTTGTGATCTGCAGCGAGACGTGCCTTACCATTCAGGAAAATTTTTGGATGGATTCTTATATAGTCATTGTGCAACCAATATGTGCACAACACAAGTATTGTTATCGATATTGGTCGCGCAACGACCATACTAAAGTCCACGTGGATGGATTCTGTGTGGGCATGATCATGAGAGAGTGGGAGCCCGTCCACACAAGCCGAATTACATAGTATACTTTCGGGTCACACTGCAGAACGTCGCCTCTACTTGGGCCTGCTGTTAACTGTAGATGGTTCGACTGAGGGGTTGTGCGGTAATGCTGGACCATAATATGCACTTTATCTGGTTACATAGGGGACGATTTTCGATATCCTTTTGGCGATGACTTGTCCACGGTAAAGCTGTGAGCCGAAATTGATAAGAAAGGAAGCTTGTATAGTGCTTCATTTTATTCTCGGTCCAAACAAAGTATACAGCAAATGTTTCATCGCAACTGCAGCCATCAAGTTACACGCATGTTTCGAGCCACGTTGTCGGCCTGTTAGTTATCATCGACGACGATGACTGCTGTTTTCAAGGCGTTGAAACATTTTCTGTATACCGCCTCTGGACTGTTATAAAACGGAAAGACTATATAGTCCAGCCACCAGCTCATGAGACGACTTTTTTTAAAGCTTGCTTGGCCGCGTTCAAAAATGCTCCAGATACACGTGTTTTCGCAAACAAAAGAAAGAGATTGGCTGAGGGAGATGATGACAAGTTCCAGCTGGCTGACCTCAATTTGTTGCGTGCTTACGCGAACAGCAGCGTTGTTCAGCACACAAATGTTTTGGGAGTCAAAAGGGAATTTACGCACCGAGTGGAGAGCGTGTTTTTAAAAAATACGTGCGTTTCTCTTTCTTTCATTTCCGAAATACGTGGAACCGGAACATTGTTGGATCCGCACAAGCCAATTTCAAAAAAAAAGTCGTCTCATGAGTTCGTGGATGGACTATACTGCACGCAATACATACATGAGATCGGTGTGCAATCGAAAGAAACGATTGTTATATTGGTCGCACAATGACTATATGAGAATCCATCCCCCTAATTTTCCTGCATTGAAAAGGCGGATATTTGGCATTTTTTTCAAATTGGACCAGGTTTTGACAAGAACTTTGCATGCTTATCAGTGAGAAGAATGAGAAACACACGTGTGCAGAAGTTTCACCCTGAATTCTACGCAACCGAAATGGTTCGGGCTCGGGTTACTGTAGCCACGTGTTACACGCTTTGTGTGTGAAATCGATTACAGCACACACACGTTGATCACTCCCGATAAAGAAAGCGGGAAAAGAAAGAGAAAATAACTCCTTGTCAAAACCTGATTCAATTTGAAAAAAAATCGCCAGAAACCCTCCTTGCCGATGTAGGAAAAATATGGGGATGGATTCTCATATAGTCATTGTGCGACCAATACCAAGGAACTCGAATATCACTGTGTTTTGTCGTCTCCTCCGCCGCTTGTTTTGCTTCCCGTGACGCATGACCAAAATCTGTGAAAGGGAATGAATGTTTTTGGGGCCATACGTGGAGTTTTTTTTTCACACGGCTATTGTTTGTCGGTTTGATGGGAAAATTGAGTGCGCCACCTTCATGGGTACAGTTAATTATGGTATACCATGGCACACCGCAACCCGCACCGTGCCCGTCCGTGAAAACGGCATGTTAAGAGCAACACTTGGATTAACATTTTTAATACTTTTTGCTTTTTAATTGATTGATTGATTTTTGCGCTCACTTATCCACGACGGGCATCATTGTGCTGACCAGAACGGGCAGAAAGACGAGCGCATGCGCAACGCCGAGCATGACGACGAGGAAGACCGTTTTGAAGAACACCTCGATGATGTAGGAATCGATGAAGGTCAACGCCAACACGCCGAGCACCGTCGACATGCCGCCCTAGATGTCATGAGCAGACACGAAAATTATTTTAATCGCACACTCGTCGCTATATGATATTGAAAGTTTGGACCATGATTTGATCGTTGGCCCCCATTTTAGTCCTCGCCCTCTGCCATCGTTCGTGTTTCTCAGAAGCAAAAACAACAGCTTTTGGGCTATCGCTGCAACAGGACCGTTAATAAATACCTTACTTATTGTACTATTTCAAATCAAGTCCTTAAATGTTTTCGTCAAATCACTTGCATATATTATTCTTCGCGCTCATTTGGGGTTGCAAGATTTGACGACCAGATGATTAGGACGACGTAATTTGACTATAACATCATGGCAACCCAGATACGATAAAAAGTGTGTGTATTCATTCGTGCAATGCTGCTCCGGGCAGTTTTTAGGTAAACTGTGGTGCTATATGTACATGTCAACCAATTTTAAAAAAAACTCACTTGAAAAACAGGCCACGCGAGTCTCTCCATCGCCTGTATGCACCTTTCGTCAACGGTCAAGGTCGCCTCGGCCGTCATATAGCCGTAAATGATGTGAGCAGTAAAGTCAACGGACAGTCCGATCGACATTACGATCGTGATCATTGATATTTGATCGAGACTCGCCTCCCACAGCGACAGGTAACCGACAACACCTGTGTTGAAAATGTATGTATTTGTCTATATTTCCCTGCGCAATGTTTATCTTCGTCTTTATGATATCCTGCAAACGCTTAGTTTATCTTGAACACCGTGTTGTTCGAACATTGAGCTCAAACCTACATATAAGATTTAAACATGCAGACGTGCGCGTTGACACAGCGGTTTCAATTTTTTCATCTTTGGTCTTCATACAAAACATAGACTGCTGCAAGCATATACAGTGCAATTGAAAAACAACACATTTGGTGATCTTTTCGGTGATCCGGTTTGATGATCGATTCTAATTAAAACGCCCAGAACTGAAAAAAAACAACACACCTAAATCAATGCTGATTAGTGCCAGCGTAATCCAAAGCGCCGAGAATGGATCGGGAATAAATATCAATGCGATTACGCACATGCACCCGATTGCAATTGCCACGTTCTTTGCTGTGGCTGGCAGAACCTGCGCGTGAACATTTGAGGATCATGCACATTACTTTTTATTTGCCCATGCCCACCTGACGAACCTGGACCTCGCTTTCGGCGCTGAATTACAAACATACGCACCAGGGAGAAAACTAACAGAGAGCAAATCATCGCTGCTGCACAAAAGCATGAATGCCTATGCCAATGAATGGACTTTTTCAAAAGACAAAGAACATAAAATTTCAAAACCGGCGTTTCCAACCTCGTTCATTTGATCGGCTGTGTGCGCGCTTCTCGTGAACGTCGTGATGTTGTATTGTGGGAAACGTTGTGCCGTGCTGCGTAAAGCATCCGTGATGGTCAAAATCATTTGAGTTAAGTCCATCGTTTCGTCCGGTACGCTGACGTGAAAAGTTATTGTGGTTTATCATGCTAATACGTAGACCCTCATCTGTGGCTCTCGGCCTCAGCCCCACAGCCTGTCAGTTCCCCGAAAGACAATTTCAAAGTGTCGGGTGTTCTGTCTGAGTCTATACATCCGATTACTGATTTTGCCGACGTGGTCTTGTGTCCTTTCTTCCACTGTTTCCAAGTGTTCTCTTCTTTCGCTCAGAAACGTCGAATAGCTCAAACCGGTTTTATTATTCAATTTGCCGCCCCACGAATTTGAAACGTTGACTCTCACCTCACAGTAATTCGCAGTCGGAACGCAGATATACACGTGTGTTCATCGCAAGTTTTGTATCGCAGTGTATTGTTGTTGTCTGCACAAAACGGTGTCAGTGTGAAGGAAGGGAAAAAAGCTCCGTAAAGCTAAAATCCTGACTCATAATTATGAAAATGAATTATTGTATACATTCCCAATTTCTGGCCTCAGGCTGACTTTGCATATGCCTACCTTATTTGCTCAAATACAAATCTAAACACTCATCACCTACTTATAGTTTCTAACAACCGTGTTCCGATGAGGCAAATTTTTTCAGTAATTGATGATATAGATCATCGGTACCGTCTAACCTTGAGCGCCCACCCACGCTATGTCCTGTCCCCAGGTCCGGTAAAACGCAAATTGAGTGACCCAGTTGCGTACGCCCGTAACCCAAAGGCCTGGGGTGTCGCGTAGGCTGATTCCTGCAAAAAAAACAGGTCCGTAAATGCATGGTCTTCTGCTGCCATACCATGGCACTTGTATATTCAGTTTTGTGTGACAGACATCTGGACAAATATTTCAGCACATTTACAGCAATAGTTGCAATCTTGCTGCATTTTTGTAATTGCTGTGAAAAACAAATATATGAACGGTAATCATGGAATCGATTTTGGGACGTATCAATTTTGAAGACAATTCCATTATTGGCATGGACTTGGCTTGGGCACAGGCAAATTTCGGTTGAGCTGTATTTGTGATAGGGTCAGGGTTGGATTAAAAAAAAAAAGTAAAAATTTTTTTGTAAAAAAAAAATTTTTTTTTTTAAAAAAAAAAAGTTGGCCACTTTTTTTATTTTAAAATTTTAAAAAGTAAGTCCACTTTTTTTTATTATTTTTCCCCTTTTTTTCGTTATTTTCTTACTTTTTTAAGGTAAAAATGTATGTTTTCATGCGTTTTATTGCTCATCATTCTCAAAAAATTGCCTGCGGCGCTTATATTTCAGTTTAAAATGGCGTTGTAATGGACTCATACAGTTCCCAGACATCCCAACAATCGCTGCACGTATAATATAGGACACCCCATACCGTATACTGTGCAGTTATTGAGCTATCGACGTAAGCTATCGACAGACTCCACTTTGCTCGCCTATTTGCAGTTGTGTGGATTTGTGATTTGTTGCTTTTGTCACATAACATGAGTGTGGTGTAACTCTTTATCTCTCTTCAAATTTATCCCCAAATTCACAAACAGAAGGTTGGTCTTCCCTTTGTCATATATGCCCACAGAGTTACCTTCGGGCGAGTTCTCAAAGTTATGACCAAATGGGCTAGATCGCAGGTGATCGACATAAACATGCAAGTCAGTGGAGAAGTTCTCTTTAGTGTCCCTCAAAACATACCTAAGTAACATGATTTCAGAAATTTCATTTTTCTAGAAACCAATTTTTTGGGGGTCCGGAATAAAAAAAAGTGATTTTTAAAAAAAAAATTTTAAAAAGTTTTTTTTTTTTAAAAAAAAAAAGTTCGATAATAAAAAAATTTTTTAATCCAACCCTGGATAGGGTTGGCGCACTAATTTCGACCCGAGAAATGACCCCCAGCGTAAAAGTCGTTCTCCTGCACCAAATGAACAACTTTTACGCTGGTCAAAATCAGTGCACCAGCTGTATCACAGAACCACAGCACAAACAAAATTCGCCCACGCCAGGCCAACGGAAAATCGATTTTTGCCCTCGCAAAATCGATACAGCCCTTGTTTGGTCGCCTACTTCTGGTCTCCTCCATGTATTGTCGGTACGCCCGAGCCCAGTACTGGGTGCCTGCTGCGCCCAAGCAAATCGGACTGTTCTCGAATTCGTGCACAACAGCGTCGATCCTGTCCCGCTCGGCACTTTGGATCATGTCCGGCACGTTGTTGAAGACGATCTCGGCCTGCGAGTGGACGATTTCGCTTTGAAAGTTTGATGGGACTTTGGTTTTTGGAAGTTTCACCGGATAGAGGCTTTGTGTGACTGATAAATATTCCGCGACTTTTCAGGCCAGGCCAAGTTCACTTTCATAAATCTAATTAGCTGCACTCTCAGACTGGTTGGTCGTGTTGTAATTACGTATGTACATGCACTAATTTTCAAAATAAAAAAAACTGAAAATTGCTCCACTAACGGTAGCGCCAGCATTTCCGAAATATTTTTGAATCAACCGAAAATGCAGCGCCACCGGTGTGTCGAATGGTACGCATTTGTGGAACTCGAGTCCTTGTTTCAGATGGACGCAGCCGTAAATGGCACCGGATGCATAAATCAGGAATAGTGCAAGTATGAACATTTTTGACAGCGGATGCAGCAGCGCTGGCCCGTATACTTGACGAAAAAATGTTGATGTCGCGCCCAAAGAGGCATTATCAGAGCTTTGTTTGGTCTTCTTTGTTGATTCACGTGTTTCCATGGCATCGGTTTTTTCGTTTGCTTTGGGGGTGCGAGCATCTTTTGACCCGGCGTTGTGCAAGTAAACGGCGCCATTGATACTTTGGAGCTGGTAGTGTCCTGTGTGGAAGATAATTTTTTGAGCGCGTTTAGGTGAAATCGAGGTCAAGGACTACATACCAGATGATGACCAAAAATCTAAGTGTACCATTTGTGTCTCGTGTCGTCTCCCCTTTGTCTTCGACTGTCGCTTCGCCTTTCACACAGCAACAGCATGCATTTCGATTTTCGTGCTCCAAATGACCAAAATAAACCATGCACGCAGTGAAGAAGGTCACCTGTGGTCAACTATAAAACGTCTAAATCATAGAGTCAAAATCGATGCCCTTCCATAGAGCAGCGAACCCTTGAGAAAAAAAAACAACTGGAGTCAATTAAAATTCAAAGATTGGTCGACGTTTTACCTGGTATAAATAGTTGAACACAATGCAGCTTGCCGCGTACGCGCAGAACAACCGCACGACCATGATCGTTGTCAACGAGCCACATGCGAAACTCAGCGCCGACGTTACGGACGTGATTGTGATCGCGACCGCGGCGTCCCCGAGCGCGTGACCCATCCGCTCTTCGACGGATTTCGATCGATCGGTGCTGTTCCAGCCAGCCACGAGAATGAACATGTCATCAACACCGACCGCTGTGAATGATTGGCAACATTTCTTATTGTCATTTTGATTCAGAAGGAGCGAGTACCATATTCCAAATAGCTGTTGCCTAATGACAAAGATTGACTGTGAACCACCAACTCACCTAGTGCCAAGAATGGAACAACCGCGCTGACGTCATCGAACGGGACCTTCAGCCACAGCATTAGTCCAAACCCTGAAAGTGGACCTGGGTTGCCATCACGAATGATCAATCGATCAATGTGCAACTTCAAAATGGTGTCCTCGAGATCTGTGGCAACTAACCACTTATAATACCGAAGAAAGCGGTGGTGATTCCGGCGATGGCTAACCACGGCTTGCTGATACGTCCATCGAAGCGAAATCTCGGGAAACCTGGAAATAGAAAACTTCATCAATTCGGTTTATTGCATTTTTTGGGTATTGAAGTACAATGTGCCTGGTTAACAGTATATATGCGACGGTTCAGTCCCGGGACACAGGTTCAGGCCCGGCCGATTGAGGCCCGGCCGGAGCCTAAGCCTAAGCCTATAAATGGGTCAAATATGCTGGGCCTGAATCGTCCGGGCCTGAAATACTGCGCCTGAAAAGGCCGGGTCTGAATTTCCGGGCCTGAAAAGTCGCGGAATATAACAAACTTACCCAATATTGTACTGTCGCCATCGTACTTGATTTCCATCATGTTCAAGAGACAGAACGTGAACAACAAACAGAATGTCGCAACGAAACGCGGCTTCAAACGTTCGGTATTTTCTTGCAAGGCGTCCGAAATCGATTGATAGGAGACGGGAGCAATTTTGAGCAACTGTAAATGCTGGCATCACTAATGTCAAGCGGAAACGCCTTGCCTCGGTTGATATGGATATGATCTGATGCCAAAGTTTTGTTGCAAAAATACGTACATTGGTAGCACAATGACTTTACAAGAATTGGTCAAGTTTTTTTCCCCGAATCGTAAAGAGGGAAAGTGACGGGGCAGTGACGCTGCGTGGCTTGATCGCACACAAAGCATGCAGTCACCAAAATGTTTCAGCAACGTGGGTGCTCTGCTGGACTATTTTTAGGAGGAAATGTTTTGTGAGAATCACAAATAGCGCAGTTGTTAAGAGCGACTGAACGTGAAAATCAGGATATTGATTTGACGAATTCTTATATGATCATTGCGCGACCAATACCACCTTCGACTGGTTGGTCTTCGGATACTCGTCGGCGCAGTACTTCAGCACGGCGTTGCCGAATTTGTCCGCGATTTCTTGCCACTCGGCTGAGTCACTTCGCAAATTCAGAATCATTCTGATCGCCGATACGTGCGATATCGTATCGTTCTCGTCCAGCCTCACGCCGCCGAGTACGTCCGCCAGGAACACCGGACTGCCCGTTTTCGGCCGCGCCATTGGATAACCTAAATATGGGCGCGTTCAACAAGTCCTAATCACAGTCGATTGCATAACAGATTTGTGTTGTGGATGCGGCTAAGTCATGGTTGCTATCCATGTCTGGTCATGAATCTTCAGAAACTCTGGAGTCGACAGCTTTTTATGATCCCATTTTAGCAGAGGAAAAACGTGGTCACATTTTAGCAGCGACTGTGTTGCTTTGGTGCCGCTGCCTCAGCCAGTTCATGTGTCAGGAAGTATCAGAATACTATTACTCAGCTCGCATTATGTTGCCGTGTGATTAGCACCCCCAGTGTGAAAAAGCCTTGGCTTATGGTTATCTTCACGAGAAACTTAGTGGATCTGGATTTTAATCACCTGTTTTGCGAGTGTTAAACTGTGCCATGTATTCTATTTTTGCCCAGGCAATGAGCAGAAGAATACCGATGCTTGTTGCTGAAAACGTGTCGAACACCACTTGACCGTATTTCATCCGGGACTATCAAGGGGTGCATTTTTAGCAAGAATTACATAGGCCAGACCAAACATTCACGCCGAAATCAATAAGCAATCAACAGCCCAGCGATCCACCAAAGAACCGCGCTATATTATTTACAGTTCATCAAATTTCGAATCCCGCACCAACCGATGTGCACTCCGCGTTTTTTGTAAAATTCTCGTTCTGTCAATATGCTGAACGGACCATCTGCCTGCACGGTACGATCGCAGCGACCCCAGAATGCCAGACAAACGCTGTGACTCCGATTGGCCGCGTTCTGGTACCTGCGAAGCATTTTTGCGCAGACACAACGTGCGGCGATAATATTTATCATATATTTTTTTCTGGCCTGTTTTGTACCTGTACTCAATCCCGTTGTGTATCACACTGACGTTTTCGGATAGATAAGTTTCAACGACTGCCATCGCGTCCAAATAATCATCGTCCAATAGATTGCAAGCTGCTTCCGAGCCCGCCGGGCATTTTTGTGCGGCAACAAATACTGAAAAGATACAGCGACGAAGTTTGCAGTTGCACACGACATACAAGACCTTATCCGCCGTGTTGGCGAAACAACCATCCGCATCTAATTGAAAAACGGCCCTCAACATTACCAACGGCACTTATACCTAAGGACACCATTCGCTCGAATTTGAAGTTTTTTCCCGGCATGAACTCGTTCGGGTTAAGGGGCCAGTGTTGTTCAATGACGTCAACCTCGTAGTACGATTTCGCGTTCGCAGGCGTTAAGCCGTGTATCTGAAACGTTCTAAGCATTGAGAGCGCAAATTTCGGCATTGATTTTCTGACATTTTCTTTGCATCTCCGAAAGATACGAATGTATAGGGTGACACATCAATACTGGAAACATTTTGAGGCGTGTTTTGTGTGAGAACTTGGTTTGCTGATTTCCTTTAATGGATGAGCTACACGTGTGATTAAATCCAGACGACTTGCGTTTCAGTTTATGCTTCCGAAAAAGCGGACGTGCACTTGCCTCAACGCACGCTAAAGTACATAGCTGCATCACCAACAAAAAACGTTTCCATTTTTGTTGTGTCACCCCGTACGCTGTGCACAAGAAACCGTCATCTATAGTCCAACAAACAACAGCTAATGCAGAATTTATGTCCACTGCGTTGCCTGATCCGCCAAGCACATAACGCGTGATGCAACATTACAAGCACAGGCAGGCAGTCAGCTTGTGTGTGTTGGCTGGCTGCGTGGGTGTGTTTATAATGTTGCATCACGCGCTATGTGCTTGGCGGATCAGGCAACGCAGTGGACATAAATTCTGCATTAGCTGTTGTTGGACTATAGCTGAACCAACCGCATCCACATGTTTGATTTCGTTTATCCACTGAATCGAATAGCCCAGTACGCACGTCACAACAATCGGTGTCAGCAGCACAAAATAGAACAACGGCTTTGATACGGCCAGTTTGCGTCCATAAGCCGTGAATAAACGAGTAAACGCCCGCTCTATGATCATGGCACAGCTGACTGAATGGTTACTTTCTTGCTTGTTTTCCTGAAATGATGACTGGGGCAGAGTATCGCAAGTTGAGTCAGCTGGAATATGAAGAAAATTGTGATCTAACAGTAAATAAATCACAGTTTACTCAACCATAGTGCTTCTGTGAAGTCATCTATGCTTCCAGCGAAAAATTATTTCGCTGTAGTCAAAAAAAAACAAAAATTCAATTCAGAACAATTTCAATCAACTGCGTCAACCACAACTGTGATTGCGTTTTTGTCAGTGACAAATTGCTGCCCATTTTCCTGCACTTTCTAACATCACGTACGCATGTAACATGTGCCTATTGAAGAGGTCATGCACTGTTTTAAAATATAAAATACCATCTATGTCGTGAAGGAACACCTAAGTACTCTGATGTGATGCCGCCGTTCATAGTTGTAAATCAGCGTGTGAAAAAAACGTCAGTTAACTTTTAGTTGTGGAGGCAGTACACTTTGACGGTAAATACTGGTGCGATCAAGTATGAGCGCGACCGACTCAAAGCAGTTTGCTGCGTTGACAAACAGGAGGATCGACAAATATATGCATTTGTTTCTTGTTTTCTATCGCATGATTCCGCTATTGCCCTGTTGCTTGCCGGTGTGTTTTTTTGTGAACCTCCAAATGGTATTTCAAGATGCAGTGAGGGTGCAGCCATTTCAATGCGGGTGAGGGACGTGGGTCTGAGAAAATGTATAGTCCAGCCACGAACTCATGAGACGACTTTTTTTTTAAATTGGCTTGTGCGGATCCAATAATGTTCCGGTTCCACGTGTTTCGGAAATGAAAGAAAGAGAAACGTATGTATTTTTTAAAGTACGCTCTCCACCTCGGTGCGTAAATTCCCTTTTGACTCCCAAAACATTTGTGTGTTGAACAACGCTGCTGTTCGCGTAAGCACGCAACAAATTGAGGTAGCCGACCACCCCGCCCCCCCCCCCCCCCCCCCCCTCGCGCGACCACCGCAGAATTGGGCCAGCAAGCGAAAAAGAGCGGGGTGACTATAACACACACACACACACCCCCCACACACACACACACACACACACACACACACACACACACACACACACACACACACACACACACACACACACACACACACACCCCCCCCCACCAGCCAGCTGGAAGTTGTCATCACGTCTCTCACCCCGATCTCTTTCTTTTGTTTGCGAAAACCCGTGTAACCGGTGCATTTTTGTGTGTCGGACAAGCCAAAAAAAAACCTCTCGTGCCCTGAGCTGTTCTATAACCCACACCCAGCTGGAAGTTGTCATCATGTCTCTCAGCCCGATCTCTTTCTTTTTTGCGAAAACCATGTAACGGCACATTACGCCCAACAAAAAAACGTCCATCAGCTGTACACACACACACACACACACACACACACACACACACACACACACACACACACACACACACACACACACACACACACACACACACACACACACACACACACACACACACTTGAATTTTGGTTTTGAATTTGACTGCCACTTTTGCCACCATCAGCTGTAACACATGACTCACCTGTTCCTGGCTGCAACGGGTTTCAAAACGGCGTTGCCTTTCATATGACTGCCAGGCTGCGCAGTAAGTACTACGGAAAAACGTGAGCGCAGCAGCGTTCGTCAGCTGTTTTGTGCGAAACCCGGCACAAGTTTCGCGCGCGTTGTTCTGGACGAGATGAAAAAGCGCCCCGCTGTAATTGTTGTGTTCCGGTGTTCTGTCAAGTTTCAAATTGGTTTTTAAGTTGCTCTAGTCCAATTTCAGGCGGCATCACTTTAATTCCAGCCGTCAAGTTTGGACATATCGAAAGTTTGGCGTTTCTCTGTATGGCAATAGAGTAGAGGGCTCATGAGGTCCCGGCTTCCCATCACTTCCCCGCCATCTGGTCAGTTGGAACAGGAACCAGGGATTGTGTGAACCGAATCAGCGACTGCAGCGCTCTAAACTTCGTTATGGGATACGGATCTGGGAGGTCGTGTTCCCACTGTAGTTCACAGTAAATGATTCAGGCTACACGTTTGGAAATAAGTTTTCGGAAAAAAATTATGAACATTGGTGATGCACAGAAACTTTTAAGTCACGGTTGGCGGTTTATATAAGCTGCACTTTATTCAACAGTATTTTTTGGTGGAACAGACAACAAACCTTTCAGTGGGTTATGATCCACTGGGTGTTGGGAATAATATCAGTAAGTTAAACAAGCCCGTCAGTATCACTATCAAGTGCAGAGTCTGTACCTGGCAACGAAAATCTCGAAGCCCTGCAAGTACCGATGCGGTGTCTTTTCTTTTTCTTTGTTGTTATATGAACATTTATTAGTCGAGACGGCTGTCAATATTATAAGCTCGTTTACAGATCCAATTAGAGATTTGTTCGCTCCTGAGATTTCGCTCTTTTTTCGCTCTTCGCTCATGGGCGAAGAGCGAGCGAAACCAATTTTTTGAGAGCGAGTAACCCATCCCAAGGGCCAAGGTATGGGGAATCCGTGACATCATGGGACCTACTCGTGCATCATCCTACACACACGACACGGACGCATGACATTGTGCTGACGTCGCCGTATTGTTGTTCTGATTGATTCATTTTGATCGGTCCTGACTGATACTGTGTTGCATACGAAAGTTGTGGGCGCAATGCATGGTATCTGAGCCGCACCCAAGGAGTGCCAGAAATGCGCACACGACATCAGTACTGTATAAGCCCAATTACCTCGTTTCTGGTAACATTGTACCGCAGATATAAAATCCAAAAAGAATCTGATTTGAGGCAAAGCAAAACACAATAATGGTCTGTTGATCTCACTTGACATTCTTGCTTCGGGAAATTTGGATAATTGTAAAGACAATAACAATTGCAATAAGGTTCATGTAAGGTCTAGCTGTGTTTATGGTTTCCTGAAACCATCTACATATAATAAACAGAGTGATCCCATGACCGATGACCTGCTTGTTCTGATACTAAAAGATCTTATCATCAAGATAATCAAAAGTTGGCTGAGTATGTTTGCCCGGCTTCGCTTGCAGCGAAAGGTCTGTATGTTGATTTATTCATATCTTTATTCCCTTGTGCCTGCGTGCAAACATTTTTTCCAGTTTAGGTGCATTTAGACGACATTTACATAGGTGCGTTTAGACGCTCGCGCCTAAATGGACCTAAATATTGCGTTTTTTGCTGTGACGGGTTTAGTCCCGAGGCACTTTGATAGGTTTTGTTCTTTACCCGCCCACGTACGAATCATGCAACGGTATACAATGAAACCAGTTAGTGATATGACAGCAACAGAAGCTTTCATCGTTATATTTGGGGCGCAAATTTTCAGCGGTGATTTATTCTTGTTTTCACGATATGTATGTTGGCAAGTTAAAGGGTTTGCTCGCTTGAAATCTAACGATTCATGAGCTTTTGCCTTGTTTTCAATAAAAATGGTCCGAAATTAATTTTCTTCCCAATTCGGCCGATTCAATCGTTCCAAACTCGGCCGATTTCGGTCCGATTGGACCAACTTCGGTGGCATTTTGATCGCGCGGGTCTCAGCTATATGTACACGATGAATTTATAAACAGAGCAAATTTAGCAATGAGTCCCTCTTTAGCGTTGGCACATGAATCGTCTTTATCGCATTCAGAGCTATTTCAAACAAAGTGCACAAAATGAATGCAGCCAACTCCAGCGAAGGTCATGACGTGCCCTTCAACCTGACCGCCTACCCCAACTTCACGACCCCGATCGCGGTCACGTCATCGAGCCTGATCCTATTGTGTACCGGCGGTTTTGTGCTGCACCTAAACTGCGTGTGCACATTGTGCCGCTCAAAGTCGCTCGATCGTGACATCAAGATGCTGCTGTTGCACGCCTGTATTCTCTCGCTAATCGCGGTCGCCGACTTGAACTATCGCGCTATCGACTCCATCGTCCATCTGCATGAACCCACATTGGTTGGTTGAGCTACGTATAAGGAAAGTTAATCATGATCAAATGGCGATGAAACCTAGAGTTACAGGAACGAGATGTTACCCTTCACCAAGATTTGGAAAGAAGACAGTTTTAACGATGAATCCTTCACATGATTTATTGACTTGGCACTCACGTTGGAAACCTAGATTATCCCGAGAAATAATGCACGTAGCATTGAAGCATGTGCCTGCACGGTTGCCTGTAGTGTATAAGGGCAACTTTGAGCAGCAGCCAGACCGCGTTTCCGCAGCTCAGTTGGTAGGGCAACTGGCTATCCGGACCTGGTGGCTGTGAGGTCGGAGGTTCGAGTCCTTCCAGGAGCATACGTTTGGCATGGCGGTTCAGAGTTCACACAGGACACCATTCAAACTATTATATAATAGTCTGTTGATTATATTTCGACATAGTGTATAAGCCCCATTCAGCGATGTTTGAAGCGGGCTAGGGTTCAAAATGAATGAATGTTTTCAAGATGAATGTTTCATTCATTGCCAACTCATTCGCAGAGCCATTGAACATTGTTGGTGTTGTGCAATGACAGGCGACGTGTTTTTGCTCCAGCAAGCAATGTTCAAACGGTCTTTGCCTGAATTGGCAATGCCTGAGACACTCACGAATGGCGTCGACCCAGCCCGCTCCAAACATCGCTGAATGGGGCTTATACACTATGTAGAAATATTTTCGTTGCAGTACAACTCGGTATCGTGTGCTTGGCGTAACATGATCTATGGGTTATCATCGAGGGCTGCCGCGTTCACCGTCAGTGCGATCGCTTTCCAGCGCTGGTTGGTCAATCGTCGTGTGCTGACCGTGACCGCAGCCAATCCGCATTCAGCAGCAGCCAATCACTATTCAGCAGCAGCCGACTACCGTATCCCGGCCTGCATTTCGCACGTTTTTCTCTTCATCGCTTATTTGTTGTCGGCTGCGTTCACAATTGTGATGTTTGTTGGTGGTTATCAGAATGTGGACGTGGTTCAGCCGACCCTGTTTTGCTACCAAGCGCACGCTTGGTTGACGATGGTGAATTCTCCGTTGGGTCGAATCATCCCCCTAACAATTCTAATCATTCAGTTTTTCAGCGTTCGATCACTTTCGAGTTCGTTGCGCGCAGGGTGAGAGCGACTTGGGCCGAGTTCTAGGAAGACCGGAACGCAGCAGAATCTGGAAACACGGCTGTTCCTGAAACGTTCGCTGACTCTGACGAAATGTTTACGGGCTAGTTACCGGCTGTATCTGGGCCTTTCGCTTGTCATGATGTTCGCCCGCTTAATGGCATCGAAAATCGTAACGGACGCAACTGCGAAGTCGTACGTGGATGTGATCGTTTCGATGGTGTTTGAAGGTGTGAAAATTCTGTGTTTTGGCGTCTGGCTGCCCAGTCAACTTTTGATCCATCTTGAGCCGTCCAGCACGTGGATCAAAACCAAACTTTGTCGTTGCTTGAACACGAAGGTGCATGCGCATGAAAATCAGGCAACCGATCAGGCCAACGTGTACATGAACCAACTAGCGGCTCAATGGTCGGTCCAGTACAAGAAAGCCGTCGTGCATCATGCTTAAAAAATGTCACTGCGCTGGAAATTTTTATTGTCAATTTTTTCTCCGACATTGTTTCAAACGACTGTGTTTTGTGTGATGGAATTGTGTCAATTTCAACTTTGAAGTGAATCGTAGGCAATTATTTTGTTCATTTCATCTAAGGTTCAGAATTTTCAGAATTTAGTAACAACGCATGTTCGTGGTTTAATGA
>JASAMV010005957.1:0-87599 GCA_030248065.1 Rhynchonema sp. JSB1_4
TTTCCGAATCGCTGTCAATTGTGGGCGAAACGATGAACCGCGTTTCCAAACGCCGTAAATCGCGATCGCGAACAACACCACATCGATCCGATTCAACATCTCACACCAATCGCCAGCACCCTGTCGCATGTTCTCGACCAACTCAGTGTAACCAAAAACTCCTACAATCAAACAATTATCCCACAAACAGTACCCTCCAGACCAAACCAAATCAAACAAACCAAACCTTCCCACAACTCCAATCGCATCGTAACGACATTACCAAAAGCGCCGCGCATCTGCTCGCCAAACAACGGCTCAAACACACAGCCCACCTTGCCGTGACTCGTCCCAACCGGCGGCAATTGCAACAAGTCACCAAAGACAACAATGTTGCGCCCGCCCAACAAAGATCGCCATCATCTACGACTGAATGCGGCGTGAACACCTCGAACAACGCCTCGTGGATTCGTCGCAACATAACATTGGCCACCATCGGACATTCATCTACAACATAAGACGCAAAGATCCCCAATACCCACCATAAACATGACATACGATGCGTTCAAAAAGAACCAGAATACCGTGGTTCCGCCTATCAGATTCCAATTGTATCTCAACAACATCACGCGTTTTTTTTCCAAACCTCAACGTTAAAAAAGCACGCAGCATCAACAAACATCATCACTTTGTACATTTGGTATTAACAAACATTTTACACAAAATTACAACTATGATTAATTCACAGACTAATAACTGTACATTGTCACATTTGTTAAGATTAACCCATGCATCCATGTTATTAGTTCAGAGACTAATCTGTGTATCTAATCACATTAGTTGACTACCTAACCGATGCAGCTAGTATCAGTGCTTCAAAAACTGGTCTATATACAGGTACCAGCTGTAACTCTAAGTGAATTCTGCACGTACGCGTGCAGCGCATGCGTGCACTTCGTGCACGCCTTTGACCGCTTCAGCACTGTGCACGCGGTGCACGTAGTGCACTCGGCCTCCATACTTTTGTGTAAACAGGCGTCAAAAGCGTGGACGCGTACGCACGCGTGCTACACGCATAAAGACAAACTTCACTCAGAGTTACAGCTGGTACTGTACATAATCAACAGGTTAACAAACTAACCAATGCACCTTGCCTCATTAGTTCAGAGACTAGTCTATATATCTGGTCACAACCTACGCGAGGAGCACATGCGTGCACACCTTTGACCTCTGCAGCAATGTACACGCGGTGCACGTAGTACACTCGGCCTCCTATACTTTTGTGTATCCAGGCGTCAAAGGCGTGCAATGGTACGCACGCGTACTGCACGCGTAAAGGCAGACTTCACACAGAGTTGCAGCTGGTATTGGTCGCTCAATGGCCATATAAGTATTTATAAAATCCATCCTGATTTTCAAGTTCAGTCACTCTTAACCACTGTGCTATTTGTGATTCTCACAAAACATTTTCAGCTAAAAATAATCTAGCAGATCAACCACGTTGCCGCAGGTCTGAAACATTCTCTTTACTACACGCTTTGTGTGCAATCACGCAACGCAACGTCATTGCCCCGTCACTTTCCCTCTTTATGAATCAGGAAAAAAAATTAACCCATTCTTATAAAGTCATTGTGCGACCAATACTGTACATGGTCACACTAATTAACAGACTTGACAGACTTTGACAAACTAACCAATGCAACTTGTCATTAGTTCAGAGACTAGTCTATATATCGGTCACACTAATTCCCAGACTAACCAATGCACCCGGTGTCATTAGTTCAGAGACTAGTCACCAGTCACATAGTTGACATACTAACCGATACTCACGGTGACATTACTTCATTAGTTCAAAAAATTGCTCAATATACCTAATCTGTACATCTAGTCCGTCACAAATCTGGTTATTTTCATAACAATAAAAGAACACTGAAAATTACTCGCCAATGATGAACAATAGGATTTGACGCCATTGAATGCGCCGCTCTGTCCTCTGCTGAGACGTGCACCGTCGGTGCGCCACTTCCCCACCGCGAGAAATCCTCAGACCAAAAAAACGATGAATCGTTTGACCATGAATGTTGAACGCAGATAGACCAGTCGGCCCCAATGTAACCACGACCGGCTTCTCGGACACTTTATACTTCAACTCAATGGCCATACACAGCGCTTCAATGACATGACTTTTCCCTGCAAACAAACGAACTAATTTTAAAACGAATCATACTTTACAAAAGGAACGTGAAAAGAAACACCGTATTACATCACATATACAAAAAACATGAGATTTCCAATGCCAGCAACACACCTGTTCCACCAACTCCACTAATGAATTCACGCAACGGCGCAACATTTGAATCACGACTTTGTTGGTCCAATATGTCCATCACCTTATCCACCGTCGACCGCTGCAACTTGTTGAGGGAATCCATACGCTTCTGAACCTCATCCACAGTAACTGGTCGACGTTCAGGAATGGACTGAAAATCAAAATCATAAATTAATCAGCTGTTAATCACAACCATAAACACAAAATTCTAACCTGGTCCGTTTCTACCAAATGCGACACGGTTTTTTGATATTCAGCAATTGATTCTGCTGATCGCATGGCCTTCTCGGCCATTTTCTCACCCCTCTCGATACGTTTTCGAAGACCTTCATAGCTCAAGAACACCCGCGATTTGCGCAACTGATCCAATTTCGCTCGAAACGACTCAACGTACGTATCGAAATCGCCTACAACATTACACAATGTGTGACGCAGAACTACAATGATTTGAAGTGTTGTTAACACATATACAACCTGGTTCCACTTTAAACAACATCTAACTTTTACAAAGAACATTAAACCAATTTCAGTTGAATTCAATAAAATCATTTTAACCCATCATTAAACGAGTACTAAAATCCTAACACTCTTAAATTAACAAAAATTAACAAGAATTCAAACAAAATTTCAAAAGAAACTATAAGAACGCACCTTTTAAGTCGCGTTGTTCGTTGCGCCACGGATAATACAACAACAATAAATGGTGAAAAAAACGTTCACAATTATCGCCCGCCGGACTGAAATGCGGCGTTTTCACGATTGCCGGCTTGTTCCTGGACCGCACCCACACAACTTCATCACCGGTTCCACTGATTTTTCGCCTACAATTAAAGGAGTGTATAGCAGTGTTCTATTTAGTTCTTTTTTTATAAATGTTAGCAATATTTATAATAATCTACACATGCATATATAGTTTCGGACCATCTAAGGAGACTATATATGTCACAATGCATCCGGGTCAGTCATGAGATGCATTGTAAAACCATAAATTTCGCATTAAAATCACATTTCAATCAAACAATGAAACACAATCGCAACAAACGGAGAACTTACATTTTTATCTCAAAATCATTATCCTTTTTCTGCTTCACTATCTCGAAATCGCGGACAAACTCGAACATTGACATCCGATTGAAATCCGCTGTTCGTGGGCGGCACTTGTAATAGTGATCCTAAAAAGAAAAATAAAAAACAAAAATTTGAAACACAACTCACCACACATTTAAAGCATAATACACTATAATTCAGGCAAAAACTCTGCACTAACCACAACGTTTTTGTAGACCATGTCTTGCACATCTCTTATCGGCTCCTCTTCTAATTCCATCGTGTTCAACCTTTTTAAACGCTGAGGTCGGTCATCAGCAAAGTTGGTATTCACGCTTTTCACACTGACCGACGTTTCATACGACTGGAAATCAAAAACATATTCAAATTCAAAATACGAACCAACAATAATATAAACATTAACAATTGACAAAAACACAACCTTGTATCCCAACCGCCACCAAGCGACTTCATTTGCACAAATGACCCGCGTCCTTAGCGCTGCAATCCCATACTGGAACAACTGGCGTCGTGCCGTTATAAATACCCGCAGTCATTGTGCTCGAGAACGTTTTTGCACCGCACGAGAGGCTCTGGGACGTGATAAGAAGGGACGGCGAAATAGTTTGGTGCAAATCGCGCGGGCTACAGGCTAGTATTCCTTTTAAAGCAGTTTGTTTGTTGTTTTTGCTGTTTATGTCACTCAAGTTTATGGACTGGGTTGTTAGTTGGAAGAATAGTGTTTGTATTTTGCAGTGGTGGATTCATTTTTTTGGTGACTGGGGGTTCAAAACTTAAAGTCGATTGTAGGTGGCTTCACAATGTATGTGCATTAGCACGCTTACGTGTCAAGGTCGTCAACAAGTATCATAAACTTCACACTTGATATCCCTCAAAACTAATCTGACTAGATGCGCAGATTAGTCCCTGAACTAATGTTACCAGGTACATGGGTTAGTCTCTGAACTAATCTGACTAGATAAGCAGACTGTCCCCGAACTAATGTCACTGGATGCGTCAGATAAAAAATCAATTAGTTCCTGAACTAATGTCACCAAGTACGTCGGTTAGTCTGTGAACTAATCTGACTAGATGCACAAATTAGTTCTTGAACTAATGTCACCAGGTGCATTGGTTGAACTGCGAGCTAATGTAACCAGACACACAAATTGGCCACTAACAAACAAACCCCCACTAATGACCATATCCCACAAACAAAAAATCAGATATTATCCACAATCACAAACACCAAACAAAACAACAACACAAGGGCCTAAAACACACCAACACCAAACGGGCAAAACTCACTTTACTCTTCTATTAAAAAAGGGGGTTTTGCAGCGCCCTTTTTTTTGTCTCTTATTAAAACACCCAAAGTGGAGTGAAAAATCAAATCTCAAAAGTCGATTGTAGGTGTGCTTGACAATGCATGTGCATTAGCACGTTTATGTATCACGGTGTGGTTGACGCGAAAACGGTCTCGATGGTCTTGAACGACTTGCCTGTGTATTACTAATATCATTTCCTTGTTGTTGAATTCTCAGGTGAAGAATGGGTTAATCCGTACAATCCGAAGTTGTTGTTGATGACAAGGGCGAATATGGACATTCAATTTTGTGGTGATGATACTCTGGCTGTCGTGCGGTAAGTGTGAAGTCGCGTTGTATTGTATATTTCTGAGATTGTGTTTGCTATTGGATACTTTATGAATTGTAGATATGTCACAAAATACGTGGCGAAAGGTGAGGACTCGACGCCAGTTGATGCGGTGTTCAAAAACGTTGTTGATCAGAACGTGTCTTTGCGACGCCAGTTGTTCCAGTATGGGATTGCAGCGCTAAGGACGCGGGTCATTTGTGCAAATGAAGTCGCTTGGTGGCGGTTGGGATACAAGGTTGTGTTTTTGTCAATTGTTAATGTTTATATTATTGTTGGTTCGTATTTTGAATTTGAATATGTTTTTGATTTCCAGTCGTATGAAACGTCGGTCAGTGTGAAATACGTGAATACCAACTTTGCTGATGACCGACCTCAGCGTTTAAAAAGGTTGAACACGATGGAATTAGAAGAGGAGCCGATAAGAGATGTGCAAGACATGGTCTACAAAAACGTTGTGGTTAGTGCAGAGTTTTTGCCTGAATTATAGTGTATTATGCTTTAAATGTGTGGTGAGTTGTGTTTCAAATTTTTGTTTTTTATTTTTCTTTTCAGGATCACTATTACAAGTGCCGCCCACGAACAGCGGATTTCAATCGGATGTCAATGTTCGAGTTTGTCCGCGATTTCGAGATAGTGAAGCAGAAAAAGGATAATGATTTTGAGATAAAAATGTAAGTTCTCCGTTTGTTGCGATTGTGTTTCATTGTTTGATTGAAATGTGATTTTAATGCGAAATTTATGGTTTTACAATGCATCTCATGACTGACCCGGATGCATTGTGACATATATAGTCTCCTTAGATGGTCCGAAACTATATATGCATGTGTAGATTATTATAAATATTGCTAACATTTATAAAAAAAGAACTAAATAGAACACTGCTATACACTCCTTTAATTGTAGGCGAAAAATCAGTGGAACCGGTGATGAAGTTGTGTGGGTGCGGTCCAGGAACAAGCCGGCAATCGTGAAAACGCCGCATTTCAGTCCGGCGGGCGATAATTGCGAACGTTTTTTTCACCATTTATTGTTGTTGTATTATCCGTGGCGCAACGAACAACGCGACTTGAAAGGTGCGTTCTTATAGTTTCTTTTGAAATTTTGTTTGCAATTCTTGTTAATTTTTGTTAATTTAAGAGTGTTAGGATTTTAGTACTCGTTTAATGATGGGTTAAAATGATTTTATTGAATTCAACTGAAATTGGTTTAATGTTCTTTGTAAAAGTTAGATGTTGTTTAAAGTGGAACCAGGTTGTATATGTGTTAACAACACTTCAAATCATTGTAGTTCTGCGTCACACATTGTGTAATGTTGTAGGCGATTTCGATACGTACGTTGAGTCGTTTCGAGCGAAATTGGATCAGTTGCGCAAATCGCGGGTGTTCTTGAGCTATGAAGGTCTTCGAAAACGTATCGAGAGGGGTGAGAAAATGGCCGAGAAGGCCATGCGATCAGCAGAATCAATTGCTGAATATCAAAAAACCGTGTCGCATTTGGTAGAAACGGACCAGGTTAGAATTTTGTGTTTATGGTTGTGATTAACAGCTGATTAATTTATGATTTTGATTTTCAGTCCATTCCTGAACGTCGACCAGTTACTGTGGATGAGGTTCAGAAGCGTATGGATTCCCTCAACAAGTTGCAGCGGTCGACGGTGGATAAGGTGATGGACAGATTGGACCAACAAAGTCGTGATTCAAATGTTGCGCCGTTGCGTGAATTCATTAGTGGAGTTGGTGGAACAGGTGTGTTGCTGGCATTGGAAATCTCATGTTTTTTGTATATGTGATGTAATACGGTGTTTCTTTTCACGTTCCTTTGTAGTATGATTCGTTTTAAAATTAGTTCGTTTGTTTGCAGGGAAAAGTCATGTCATTGAAGCGCTGTGTATGGCCATTGAGTTGAAGTATAAAGTGTCCGAGAAGCCGGTCGTGGTTACATTGGGGCCGACTGGTCTATCTGCGTTCAACATTCATGGTCAAACGATTCATCGTTTTTTTGGTCTGAGGATTTCTCGCGGTGGGGAAGTGGCGCACCGACGGTGCACGTCTCAGCAGAGGACAGAGCGGCGCATTCAATGGCGTCAAATCCTATTGTTCATCATTGGCGAGTAATTTTCAGTGTTCTTTTATTGTTATGAAAATAACCAGATTTGTGACGGACTAGATGTACAGATTAGGTATATTGAGCAATTTTTTGAACTAATGAAGTAATGTCACCGTGAGTATCGGTTAGTATGTCAACTATGTGACTGGTGACTAGTCTCTGAACTAATGACACCGGGTGCATTGGTTAGTCTGTGAATTAGTGTGACCAGATATATAGACTAGTCTCTGAACTAATGACAAGTTGCATTGGTTAGTCTGTCAAAGTCTGTCAAGTCTGTTAATTAGTGTGACCATGTACAGTATTGGTCGCACAATGACTTTATAAGAATGGGTTAATTTTTTTTCCTGATTCATAAAGAGGGAAAGTGACGGGGCAATGACGTTGCGTTGCGTGATTGCACACAAAGCGTGTAGTAAAGAGAATGTTTCAGACCTGCGGCAACGTGGTTGATCTGCTAGATTATTTTTAGCTGAAAATGTTTTGTGAGAATCACAAATAGCACAGTGGTTAAGAGTGACTGAACTTTAAAATCAGGATGGATTTGATAAATACTTATATGGCCATTGAGCGACCAATACCAGCTGCAACTCTGTGTGAAGTCTGCCTTTACGCGTGCAGTACGCGTGCGTACCATTGCACGCCTTTGACGCCTGGATACACAAAAGTATAGGAGGCCGAGTGTACTACGTGCACCGCGTGTACATTGCTGCAGAGGTCAAAGGTGTGCACGCATGTGCTCCTCGCGTAGGTTGTGACCAGATATATAGACTAGTCTCTGAACTAATGAGGCAAGGTGCATTGGTTAGTTTGTTAACCTGTTGATTATGTACAGTACCAGCTGTAACTCTGAGTGAAGTTTGTCTTTATGCGTGTAGCACGCGTGCGTACGCGTCCACGCTTTTGACGCCTGTTTACACAAAAGTATGGAGGCCGAGTGCACTACGTGCACCGCGTGCACAGTGCTGAAGCGGTCAAAGGCGTGCACGAAGTGCACGCATGCGCTGCACGCGTACGTGCAGAATTCACTCAGAGTTGCAGCTGGTACTGTATATAGACCAGTTTTTGAAGCACTGATACTAGCTGCATCGGTTAGGTAGTCAACTAATGTGATTAGATACACAGATTAGTCTCTGAACTAATGACACTGGATGCATGGGTTAGTCTTAACAAATGTGACAATGTACAGTTATTAGTCTGTGAATTAATCATAGTCGTAATTTTGTGTAAAATGTTTGTTAATACCAAATGTACAAAGTGATGATGTTTGTTGATGCTGCGTGCTTTTTTAACGTTGAGGTTTGGAAAAAAAACGCGTGATGTTGTTGAGATACAATTGGAATCTGATAGGCGGAACCACGGTATTCTGGTTCTTTTTGAACGCATCGTATGTCATGTTTATGGTGGGTATTGGGGATCTTTGCGTCTTATGTTGTAGATGAATGTTCGATGGTGGCCAATGTTATGTTGCGACGAATCCACGAGGCGTTGTTCGAGGTGTTCACGCCGCATTCAGTCGTAGATGATGGGCGATCTTTGTTTGGCGGGCGCAACATTGTTGTCTTTGGTGACTTGTTGCAATTGCCGCCGGTTGGGACGAGTCACGGCAAGGTGGGCTGTGTGTTTGAGCCGTTGTTTGGCGAGCAGATGCGCGGCGCTTTTGGTAATGTCGTTACGATGCGATTGGAGTTGTGGGAAGGTTTGGTTTGTTTGATTTGGTTTGGTCTGGAGGGTACTGTTTGTGGGATAATTCGTTCTATTGTAGGAGTTTTTGGTTACACTGAGTTGGTCGAGAACATGCGACAGGGTGCTGGCGATTGGTGTGAGATGTTGAATCGGATTCGATGTGGTGTTGTTCGCGATCGCGATTTACGGCGTTTGGAAACGCGGTTGATCGTTTCGCCCACAATTGACAGCGATTCGGAAATGCTTTCTATTGGAGCTGACAAGTATGTTTGTGAACTTTCTTTTGGCAGATCGCGTTAGTCAGATAGTGATGGTCACGACAATTTTGTTTGAATGCGGTCACTTTTGCAAGAGTTGATCTAAGGTGGGATACAGGGGCTATATTTGGTTCCTTTGGTCTATTTGGTCCCTGAAGTGGGGCACTCTTTTAGACGAAAAAAAACACCTCTTAAATGGCAGCATTTTTTCTTTTAGACATTTCAAAAGTCTAAAAATCGCGTGCTTTGCGCGTTGATACGCTCATTTGCAGAGAAATTTGGCTTTCACGCGCCTGGAAAGTTCTGAGAAGCTCCTCGTCATTTTGTTGTATAATATTTTGCGTAAAGCGCTGCATTATAAACACGCACTAGATAAATAAACTTTTCAAAAATGGAGCAATTACTGGATAAAAATGACTTTCTGGATTTGACTCTTCCGTCGGTTAAAATCTGGATCCGTTACTGCACTTTTGACTGGTTTGATGCTGTGTTTATTTTAGATTGCTGGCATGTAATCGGGCAGTTATCGCTCTGTTTGGAACAGTTGCTATGGCTGACGATATGAACAATATTGTGTTCGACAAATTGGTTGAGAAATATCCTGATCGACGAGTATTTGAAATATTTTGTGAGGACGTGGGCAGGAATAAGGTTGGATGTATAACAATTATACTTTTATCTTTTTGTGTTTTTTGTTTGTTTTGTTTGTTTCTTATTTTCTTAGTCATATTTTGTTTGCAATATTTTTCGTTTAATTTAGCGCAGTGCTGCTGCCCTGAAGAAAGCAGTAACGCGAGTCAAAGCTCGCAAGAAGTACGGATGTGATAATAGTGACAAGCGGAAGGCGACTGCAGAGTGTGCGAGTAATCGCGGTGGTCTTCCGTTGGTGATCAAGATTATGACTGGGTCACGTGTGATGGTTCGTCGCAACATTGATGTCGAGAAAGGTTGTTTTTGTATGTTGTGATACTTATGTATTTTACTTACATATTTACTTATATATATATGTATCTTACTTACATATTTTATGCTATATGTAATGTTATTCGCAGGCATAGTCAATGGTGCACTTGGGACGGTTGTGGACATTGTGGCTGATTTGAATACTGTCAGTTCGATTAAGATAAAATTGGATGGAATCGATCAGCTGTACGATTGCGAGCGTGTCAGCTGTGAGTATGAATTGAGTTCGCGAGTTTTCGTTGTTCGAACGCAGTTCCCTATTGTTGAAGCTTTCGCGATGACAATACACAAGTGCCAAGGTTGGTGGTGTATTTTTATGTTCTATTAACTAATTATGTTTTATAAACTAATTTTGCGATGTAGTTATTGGGTTTGGATTTTACAGTTTAGTCTGTTAATTAATGTTATAGGATACAGGTATAAGTATTGGAGTTAATTTTATGGAAGGTTGAGTTAGGTGATGAACTACTAAGATGTGCTTTCCAGGTGTTTCGGTTGATGAGGCAATTATTTGCTGCGATGATCGAATGTTCGACGATGGTATGATCTACGTTGCACTATCGCGAGTTCGGACCTTGGAAGGGGTGCATCTATTGCGGTTGTTTTGCGATCGGATCACTGTGCACCGTAAAACGTTGATTGAATATAATCGGTTGAGGGCCATGTTGGATCCGCCGCTGCCTTATTTTGACGAAAATCCGCAACAGGTGTAATTTGAGCTACATGGATTGTGTATGAATTTTTGTATTAATGAATTTTTTAAATCCCAGACCTCGTATGGTTATCATTTGTTGACGGACGATGCAAAGAAGAAACGTGGAAGCAAGTTTGGTCGTCAGCGCGGCAAAAGGACGAAAAGTAGGTCGAAGTCACTGTGTTCGACGGATTCTGATAGCGATGTTAGCAAATTTTTTTTACAAATGACGTTGTTTTTCATTTTTCGTTGCAGTTAAGCTGCCTGTTTGATTGTTTTAGCGTGAAGCACGGAAACAATGCAGAACTCCGTCGATGTCTCCTTCAGTAGCGCGAGTGGAAAAGAAGAAATGCCGATCACGATCACCCTTGTCGACGGATTCTGAGAGCGAGGTTTGAACGTGTGGGTTGCATATTTGTGATATGTTCATGCATTTATTGTTTTTTTAGCAAGAACCGGAATGGGAAGACGCGTGGGAACCATCGTTTCCATCGTTAGATGATTCGATGAGCAAGTACGCGATTTGGTGAGTTATAGACAAATGTTGTTTGTAAGAAATGTGCTAGTGATAATGATTTGGTTGCATACAAAGATGAATTTGGTATGGTATATTTAGCACAGTCGAACGAGCAAAGGCCAACGAGTGCGGTTTGCCAAATGTTGGGAATACTTGCTATATCAACGCGTTGTTGCAGTGCTTAGCCACACTGCCATCATTCATTAATTTTGATGAGAGTGAAGAGGAATTGGAGCACATGGCGTAAGTTGTTTATTTTAATGTTTTCAGTGTAGTATATATAGTAATATATATGAATTGAAAGAGCTTAAAATAATAAGAATGTTTCAGGACCATTGATGCGGAGTTGTGTCGTGTTGTAAATCGTGTGTTGGTTCATTGTTGGAAACTCGGTGAGAGCAGAATTGATGCGGCGGAATTGCGGGAATTATATGTATGTTATTTTATTTAGTTTTGTGAGGTTTGTTGAATGTCGATAATTTTTGTTGTGTGCTATTGATGGTTGTGTTTTAGGCATTGATCGAAAAAAAAGAATCTGCATTGGGTGGACACGCGCAGGAAGATTCTGATGTTCTATGGTTCATTGTGATTAAACCGTTGTTGATACAGAGGTTTCGACCTGCTAATAGGAATTTTTTGTCGGTGCGTTTGTTTGTAGTTTAGTGTTTTTATTTTAATTGATTTAGATAGTTGTAGAGGAATAATTATATTTTTAAGTTTTATTACATTTTTTGTGTTTCAGCTCTGTTCGACTACAGTTCGTTCGTGTGAGAGTTGTGGATTCGTGGGCGAAGACGTTGAGGAGTGGATTGACTCAGAATTTAATTTGCACGTTCCGGACGAGCCAAGCGACATTCAGGTGTCTTTTTTGTGATTGTTTGGACATAATATTTCGAATTATTGGTAACGGAGTTATCCGGTTACAGCTCTTTCTTGATGTTCTAAATAGAGTCCCACGTGGCTCAATTTGGATTTTTTGGTCCTTGCACCCGTTTTGTGATATAAATTACCGATAGAAGATGAGCAAAACGGGCTATTTTATATGATATTTCGTACTTTTTTGGTCAAAATCTTTGCTTTTCATGCACGTAGAATTAAAATGTTTATACAAAGCGTATACTAGAGATAAAAACGTGTTGCAATTAAGTATGAACCGTATTTGAAAAGTACAAAAATTTTATATGGGGCTTTATTCGGAAGACTTTATTCAAGCCCCATGGGTCTCTATTTGGAAATAAAAGTAATTTTCAAAATCCGGTTTCCCACCTACTGCGGAATAGAGCCCCAGGGGCTGTAAACTGATTGTGAATAGTTTACAGAGATTGTTGAATGATGTGGCCGTTCGCGTTCGACATCCGAATTTGGAATGCATTCGTTGCGGTGTGAAAGGTGGCGTGTTTGACAGGAGAAGATACAAGAATGCTTTTTGTTGCAAGGAGTTGGTGATTATTTTGTCCAGGTTTGGTTAATTTATTATTGGGTTGTTTATATTAGGTTGGTTGTTGGGGTATGTTGGCATGGCCGGATTTGGTATTTTTGGGTTGAAAATCAATAGTCTTGATAATATTTGCATACACCGATGCTCTTGTGGACGTGGTTTCTGGTCATAATTTTTTGAATTGAATCTTTTTCGACCGCTTTACCACACAATTGTTTTTACTCCCAACGTTTCGTGACCGACTAAGGACACTTTTTCAAGGGAAACCTGCAAAAAAGACAAGGCAGGTAAAGATCACGAAAAACTAGAAAAAAGAGAAGAGAATGATAATCAGAAAACATGAGAGCTAAGGGCATGCGACCAACAATCAGAGAGACGTAAACCGCCAGTATCATTGAGCTCAGGTTTGTGCAGTTGAATGTAAAGTGTTTCAGCCCATCTCAGCTGGCGTTTATTACGCAATTACGTATCTAATACGTAATTACGTATTACGTATTCTCTTCTCTTTTTTCAAGTTTTTTGTGATCTTTACCTGCCTTGTCTTTTTTACAGGTTTCGTTTGAAAAAGTGTCCTTAGTCGGTCACGAAACGTTGGGAGTAAAAACAATTGTGTGGAAAAGCGGTGGAAAAAGATTCAATTCAAAAATCAATAGTCTTGTTTTGTGATTTTCATGGTTTTGTAAATTCTACCGGCATATAACCAGGTTTATGTGTCAGAATCCATTACGTTGGTTGAAATTACGGAAACGAAGAAATTAGATTAATTTATTAATTAGTTATATCAGATGTATTGATTATTCTTTGAATTAATTAGTTTTCTTTGAATTTATTAACTTGCTCGGAAACACAGATTAGTCCTTGAACTAATGTCATCAGGTGCATTCGTTAGTTTGTGAATTAATGCTGCCAGCAGATAGATTAGTTCCTGAATTAACGTGATAAGATATACAGATTGGTTCCAGATTAATGTCACCAGGTGCATTGGTTAGTCATCAGCGCAGTAATGTGGTCAGATATATTGTAGATTAGTTCGTGAACTAATGCCACCAGGTGTATTTGTTAGTTTGTGAACTAATGTGATGGTCTAGTTGATTTTGTTTCCAACCGATTTTATTCGATTATGCTAGCAAAGCGCACATTTGCTTACGGTTTTCAGAGGAATGCATGCGGGTGCTGTTGATGACGATGAGATTGATCCAGAAGATCTGCAGGGTTTCAATCAAACGCGTGTTGAGATACCACGATTTGTGGCTGTCGGTGGTTACAAATATGCGTTGAAGGCAATTCGTCTGTATAGTTTGCAACGACGGCATTATTGGAGCTACGTTTATAGTGAAAATTTTGAGGATTGGAAAAAGGCTGATGATTCTGTTATTTATAATGTGAACAATTTATTTGGTAATACTAGTGCTGGATTGTTTGGTCGTGAACGTGTGGTTGAAGAATGTTGTTTGACTCATGCTACTATGTTGATTTACGAGTATGATCCATGTGCAGGTTTTTCGTGATTGTTGTATTTTTATATTTATTTCGTTTTTAATATATTGGGTGCAAGTTAATAGTGTATTGTGTTTTGAGTACTTTCAGCAGCGATGAGGTTTGGGATCTCCTTCGATTGTTTGCAAAACTCGATGCTGTCAGATTATTGTTTTTGTCTTGCTTCTTGTGTAATCGATTGCGATTTGTTTGCGTTGTGGTGATGTTATTCGAGAATAAAATGATATTATTTTTTGTCATGATTTCATTATAAAATTTTAGTGTTTTTACGCGTTGTTGAAACGCGGATTGGAATGAGTTGCAATTTGCAATTCATTTCAGTTGTACTTTAGTATTTGTATTGAAAGCAGTGGACATGTTTTTGTGTATGTGAAGAGTCTGTGTCTTATAATCTTCTAACTTTTTAGAAAATTTTGGAAAATTTTGTGATTTTTGGTTGTTTTGGTGTTGAGTTTTTGAACGTTCTGAATCCATTCGAAAATGTCGGCGTCGGGCGTTAACAAGGCGATTTTAGGTTGGTTGGAGTTTATATTGTTTCTTTGTTAGGTATTGTTCCTTTTCCGAGGATCGTGGATTTTTTTCCGAAAAGTTTGTTTTTTAAGTGTTTGAAACTATGCGAATTGGCACTGTTAGGGGATATTAATTTTTTTATCTGGTCTTGTGATGAAAAGTGTGTCTATTTGCTGCAGTGCAACTATTTTTGGTTTTTTGACTGTGACATTAGGTCAGAGATTAATTTGTGTATGTGGTCACACTAGTCACACTGTGATGCTTAGCTTTTATTGTTTAACAGGATTCGCCACATAGCATTTGGGTGTTTTGCATGTCTTTTTGGGGTTACGTTATGTCTTATCTGGTGCATTCGCACTGACGATGACGTGGAGCACCACCCGTCTGCGAACGCAGGTCGAAACGGGCAACCGAAAAGCATATTGGTGTACAATTCACATTTACATAGACCTGGTATTGGAGGTGCAAAAACAAATGATTAGTTCACAGACTAACTAATGCCTCTGATGATATTAGTTCGGGGACTAATGTGGGTTCGTTAGTTTCTGGTCTAGTCGACTCTCTCGGTGACATTAGTTCATTGATTAATTAACGTGTGTGTTGTTACATTAGTTCATAGATTAACTGGTGTATTTGGTGAGATTAGTTCATGGATTAATATGTGCATCTCGTCAAATTATTAATTTTGTGATCAATTTGTTTAGTCGCTGATAGGTGTTTATCACCATTATTTGAGATGGTTTTTTTAATTATAGGTGAGCATCACGGTATGCTAGTAGTTTGTTTTTTTATAAATGAGTTCTATAATAATATTATCTTGTGCTTAATATTGGTATTATTATTTGTTTTATTCAGTGATGAAGCAGAAGGTGCGTTCCATTGATGTTAAAATGAATGGTCTGACGAAGGAATATGAAGATGAAAAGAAACGATTCGAACAGCAGATGGCGAGTTTGAATGAGGAGAAGAAGAGTTAGTTTTTAGGTTCTTATTTCTTTGTTTTGAATCTTTATGTGTTGTAATTGTAAAATGTGAGCTTTTTTGAGAGTATGTGTCTCTTTGTTTGCTTGGATGAGTATTCTAGAACAAGTTGTTTAAATTGCAATATGAAGTTGTTGAGTATGTTATGGTGTCATTTAAAAGTTGTTGTTCTGATAGTATAGTAAATTTTTAATTTTGTTGGCGTATGCATTCTTACGGACGCAGGGAAACTCTCGTTCGAAGTCGAGGCAGGCAACATACTCAACACATAGTCAACAAGCGACGCAGCTTGTGTGACTGGAACATTCGAAACGTACCCCAGCCAGCTGCGTGGCTTGTTGATAGTGTGTTGAGTATGTTGCCTGCCTCGATTTCGAACGGGAGTTTCCCTGCGTCTGTAAGAATGCATGAGAAATGCATGAGGCGACGAAATTAGAAATTTACGATACAAGTAGCAATTTTTTTCAGAATTGGTTGAACGGTTGGATTCATTGTTGGCTTTGGTTCGTGAGCAAGATGCTGGTGTCATTGGTGCTTTGAAAAAGGAGCAGAAAGGTTAGCTGTTTTCTATTTGTATGTGTTATGCAAGGAATTGTTCATATCAAATGATGATCATTATTGTTTTAATTTAGTTTTATTTTATTTTAGCACTCTTGGTTGATGATGGCGTTGATGATCCGTTGGATGATAGGTCTGCTGCTGTGGAAGATGAGAGTGATGAATAAAGTGGTGAGATGGAAAAAATGAGTTGCCCTATTTTGTGAAGATTTTGAGTTTTGGATAAAATATATAAAATATAGGAATGTTTCTTGTGTTTGTTTAATTTCGTGTGGCCGTTAGATATTCGGTTGTGCTAATGAGATTTTGCACATATATTTGGGCGTGTTGCATTGTTTGTTAGAAGTTGGGTATCATGGGGTGCACTGTGGGTTAGTCGTTAAAGTTGCTGGTTAACAACCCTTCGACCGCGTTTTTTAGGGGGTAGAATATATAAACAAATTTTGGGCATCGTGATACTCGACCCTAATCTGGCTATGCTTGCGGGCTGAAAAAAAAAACCGTAGTTTTCTGAAAAAAAAAACCGAAAAAAACCGTTTTTTCCGAGGCCTGGAAAAAAATGTTTTTATTTTTCCGGATATTTTCCCAAGTGGGAACTTTTGGAAAAAAACGTTTTTTTTTTCAAAAATTTTCGAGAAATTTTCCAAGGTCGCGAAATGATGTTGTCAAAATCACTGTAAATCGGTCCTAAACAGTTCAAAATGAGCAGTTTTTAATCTCCAAGTGCATTTATAGCTTGTTTCAGACCATTGCCTGACAAAATTTCCTCCAAAATAGGCGTTTTTCGATCATGGGTATCCTTAAGTGCTGAAAAAAAAATATTTGGAAAAAAAAAAGTTTTTTCCGGAAAAAAACGGTTTTTTGCCAAAAATATATTTTGTGGAAAAATACGCAAGTATAAATCTGGTCAAGTCCGTTGTTTGTGCTTCCCAGTTTTCAAAACCCTATATAGCTCACACAATGTTTGCTACAACATTCTGAAGGTAGTCATTCTGAAGGCGCACACATAACGGCAACACACAGCTGTCACTCCAGTATCAAACTTTGAAACAGCCCATTTCCCCCTCTCTCCTACCCCCTGTCCCCCTTTGAATAGAGGGCCGGAGGGGTTATAATTGGAGCATTTTATTGATTGAGTTCCATCCAGTTTAATTTGGTTTTTTTTTTGTTCTGGTACCTGTTTTGTATGTCTTAAATTTACTGCTAAAAATGGAAAACAGGACGAGCTATTTTATGTGATACTTTGTATTTTTTGGTCAATTTTTGTGTTTTATACACATAGAAGCAAAATATTGTGATATCGGATTTGAAAGTGACTTATCGACTTGGATTGTGATTTATTGATTGGAAGAGAATTTTGTCATGTTTTGGGCGAGTTACAGAACAGAGGTCGCAATCGACCGGCCGGGCTAAGGGGGAACATTGAAATTTTAAAGAAAATGTGCTCTAAAACGCTAATTTCGCGCGTAGCGCGGCGATTTATCGCCTATTTGGAGTGAGAAGTACCGATTTTATATACCATTTTGAGCCAAAAATCGCAACTTACTGTACTAGCCGCCGGGCGGCGACCTACCTAGTGTACCAGGATGGAGCGTCAACCTACCTACCTACTGTACCTAGGGGGGTACCCCCACCCCCTGCAACACCATTGTTTTCAACCAAAAAAATAGGTTCAAAAAAAATCGCAAAAATTATGACAAAAATTGGGTTAAAATCTGAGCCAAAAAATTCGGGCCGGGCCGGGCCGGGCCGGGCCGGAGATTTGGGGGTTCGGGCCGGGCCGGGCCGGAGATTTGGGGGTACGGGTCGGGCCGGGCCGGAGATTTGGGGGCTCGGGCCGGGCCGGGCCGGCCAAACCCGGCCCGATTGCGACCTCTGTTACAGAACAGAGGTCGCAATCGGGCGGGCCCGACCTCGGGCCGGGCCGGGCCGTGATTTTGGGCTTTTGGCTCGCGCCGGGCCGGAGATTTGGAGGGCCGGGCCGGGCGCCCGGTCCTGAAGTTTCTGAAGTGACTTATTTTACTGAAAAAAAGTATGGATTTTTTGTCAAAAATGCTAAAAATTTTGACGGATTCAGTAAGTGATCAGTATTGTCCAGTCAGTGTAGTGGCTGGGGGGGGGGGGGGCCCCTCCCCCAAACCCCCCTCCCCACCCTCCTCCCCCTCGCCCCCCCCCATTAAACCCCCCCCCTCAAATTTAGGCATACTGGGCGGGAGGCGGCGATCTACCTAATGCACAGAGGTGGAAATCGGGCCGGGTTACCTCGGCTTGGCCCGGCCTGACGAGGTCCGGGGGTCGGCCCGGCTCGGCTCGATTTTTTCGGCCCGATTTTTTCTGATAATAATTTGAAGCAATTTTTTGGTGCAAAAAAAATATTGCTTTTTTGGTTTAGTATACCTGATAATCATGGAAGTCGGTACTTTGCGGAATCGCGAGAAATTTTGGCAACTTTAGCCTTAAAAAAATCACGATTTTTTATTGAAATTCGATGATGTCGGGCCTTTTTGGGCCGACTATCCTGGCCTGGCTTGACATTCCGTTTCCCCTTCCCTCCCCCTCCCCCTTCCCCTGGAATAGAGTCCCCTTTTTGTGTTGTATTTAGGTTTTTCGGTAACTGAGGTGATAACGAATCAGTATGGATGATCAAGTGGAAAAAAAGTCGGTTTTGGTGTTGTCGATGCCGGTTGTGTCTGAATTGAAAAAGAAGAATTGTTTGGATTGTGTATGTTTATAATTTTTAGTGTTTGTGTTTTGGCCAAAAAGTGTTTTTTAAGTGTCATCATTTGTTTTGTGTTTGTAGGGGGGTATTTCGATGGTTCATACTATTGGATTGGTGCGACGAGATGACAATGCTTCGCCCGATACGTATCGATTTGTATTGACCGATCGCGATGGTGTTCGCACATTGCCGTGCTTTGCGCAACTGGAACAGGTTTGGGGTATTTAATTATACTGGTTGGGTGTAAAAAGGTTTTCTTGCAAAAAAAACTGTTTGTGGTACTGTATTTCTGCTCAGTGGTGTTGTGGGGAACTGAAAACAAAAGTATGTGAATCGGATATTCAAAATTTAAAATTTTGGGATACCGGATACCAAAAATGAAATATTTTTGATATTAGTGGGTGGTCCGGGGGTTCTCGCTCGGGTACGCTTCTTTCCCTTCATGTGGTACGCCTGTCCCCTCCCCCTGTTTTTTTCTTGTTCTCCTCTCTGGGTACGTCTGTTCTCGCAATTTTTTGCCTAAAATAGGCAAATTTAGTTGTAAAAGTTCACAGCTGATCTTTTGTTATACTCTCGCATTCTTAAAATGAGCATTTTTAGCCATAAAATGAGCCATTTTTAGGGCAGTGTTGTCAAAAATTGCCAAAATATTCTTTTTTATTGGGATTTCTTCTATGATGGGGTAAAAATGGGTCAAATTTTCGACGTCAAAAATGATTTTTTCAAATTTGGTTTACTAAGTGAGTTTCACATGGGGATTGTGCTATTCGGCTGACGAGCGGGGGGGCATAGCGTCACGCCGATGGTCACAGGACTCCAAATTAATTTTTTCAATAATTTGCTAAATACAACAGTCACTCAATGCTCTTGCATCCCCCTACACGGACCCTAATTATTCTGCTGTTTCAGACGCGAGTGGTGAGCTTGGTTGATGAAAAATGTGTTGGAGGTAAATCGTTGTTGGCGGTGTTGAGTGGCACGTGGGACGTGGAAATGAATGCATTGCGTGTGTCTTACATGAAGGAGATTGAATCGCGCGAAGAGTTGGATGTATTTTCCAACTGGTGTGGTTTGTGGGATGGACACAATCTAACGTCTCGTGTGAGTTTTGTTATGATTTTGAATGTTCGAAGTTTATTTTTTTATTTTTTTGCAATATGATAAAATTACCTGTTTTGCAGCTGACGAAATTGAGGGCGCCTGTGTTGTCCGCATCATCAGGATGTGATGATGTGAAGATTGCGGTGTTTGTGGAACAGGTTAGTGGTTTGTTTCTATTATTTTATTTTGATATTGATTATGTGTTGCATATTTTGTTGCATTAGTTTTTGAGCAGCTGATACATTTTTTGTGACCAGTTAGTGAAATTAGGTCAGGGACTAATTTGAATATTTTTTTGATTTCATTAGTTCACAGACTAATTGATGCATTCGATGATATTTCGTCCAAAGATTTGTGTATGAGTTGCATTAGCTGTCATACTAATAGAAGACAAGCCCAGTTTTTTGTCGTGCGTTTTCATTGGCGCAGATTGGAGTTTTGAGGGTCACAGTGCTCGAACAAAAGTTTGTTTTTCGTTCAAATTGTTCTAAACATTTGCTGTCTATTCAAAATGTTTTAAACATATGTCAAAAATGTTCAAAATATTTGCTTTTCTTGGTTTGGTGGGGGTGGTATTGGGTTTACTGCTTTTTTTGCTGTGCACGCTTCTGTCTCTGTTTCAGATAAAGAAGAAATTTGGTGATCGAGCGGAGCCGTTTGTTCAATTGGCTGAGTTGAAGAATGTGGTGTCTGATGGCGAGATGTTGAAGCATGTGATTGCTAAATTGAAGAAAGACAAGTTTTTGCATGATGTGGGTGATGTGAATCAGTTTTTGATCATTGGTGTGTAAATGGTTGATTGGTTATTATTGTTGATTTTGATGATCAAATATAGTGTTTTTTAGTGTTATTGTTTTTAATGTTTGCGAATAGTTATTTTTTTGTAATCCATCAATGTTGTCAGGTTTCTTGGGTCTTCCGTTTTGCTCACATATCGTCATGAATATGACAAATTGAGCCATGGTAATGGTATTTTGAGTGCAGAATGCTTTCTTGCATAGTTTGTTATGTTCTCCTATGGTGTCTTTCTTTGTCATCAGTTTGTGTATTTGATTCGATTGGTTTTCTTTTTCGTGAACATTATTGTTGATTTGGTTGAGGTTTGTAGTAAAAAAAAAGAAGGTTGTCGGGTTGGTTTTGTTTTGTCGAAACGTTTTTTGCGTGAGTTGCTGTCAATGACAGTGACGTATTTTGTGTTATTGTATTGTTTTGCATATTGGTTGTTATTTAATTGTTTATTCAGATGTTGCATTGCAGGGTTGAAAAAAAAATTAAATATTTTTTTAAAAAAAAGGTGAGATTCGGGGAAATTTTACTAAATTTGCGTAGGAAAACGCGCAAAAAAACGCAAAAAATGGAACTGTAATTGACAAGTCACTTTTGTGACTTGGTTTGTACCATTTATGAGGGGTGTTTACGTCGTTTCTCTGTGATTCAACAGATTGCTTGATATGGACCGATGATTGCTGCTCTGTGGTATTGGACACCGCAGTTTGTGGCTGAATAAGCAAGATTCACATTGTTGGGGGTATCGTATGTACCAAATACATGGTCCAAAGGTGATTGTGTGAAGAAAATTTTTCGACCTTTGAGAAAATATGACAAAAAACAACTCCCAAAAAGGCCATTTTTGGACGTTTTAGAACATTTTGGTCCCCCGAAAAAAAAATTTAAAAAAATTTTCTTAAGAAGAAAATTTTTTTTAGAAAAAAATTTTCTCTAACCCTGCTGCATTGCATTTGAAAATTGAGTATTGGTTTCTAAGTTGCTGAGCAAGTCAAATAGAAATGATTGATTGGGGAAAGATAGAAGACCTGGTTGAAAATCGCGGACAGAATACCTGTTTCCAGATTGTTGTAAGTGGCTTTTTGTGGTTTGTTTTCTTATAATGCCGCAGGATGGTAATGTGTTTGGTCCCGCATCTTTTTTTGCTTTTCGTACTGTTGTTTTAAATGCGTAAAACTGTGTTGTTTGTTTTCACAGATGGGCTATGGGTTATTTTTTCCTCGAATCATTTAACTTATTTTGGAAGTTTTTTAACAGGCCACTTTGGTGCCTGATTTGTGTAAAAAAAAATTTTCATTTCTCAGAAGCGAGATAAACAAAAGGAGATAAAAAAAAACTTTTGCTCATTTGTAGTCTGTGGGTTTATTTTGGACAAATGAAATTTCAACACAGGTATGTGTTTCAAATATCTTTCCAAAGAGGGGGTGAATCAATTTTTTTCCGGAACCATAAATATTTTTGTTTCAGCATTGTGAACAGGACTCCGATTTGCCAAATCAATATCTGGTTCAATTGAACGATGGCAATGATGTTGTGCGAAGTATGCAATTTTGGATTTTGTTTGTTTTGTGTTCTAAGTAGTGGGGTGGTTATGGATAAGCCCCCTCCCCCTCCCCGAAGTGTTAGGCAGTTTTTTGCTCTCGAACTCGAGTTTCTTTCCTCCCCCCCCCCCCCCCCCTCCACGCCCCCTTCCTCTCCCCCAACTCGCCAGCTATTTTTCTTGTTCAGGTCATTAAGTTAAAAAAAAAATTTTGTTTTTTTTTGGTGCTAAAATGATCATTCGACGAGTCAAAATGGTCATATTCGCTTTAATTTTCACAAAAAAAGGTCGAATTTGTACAAAATACGCATTTTAATATGTATTTCAGCATAATTTTGACCAATGTTCATACTATTGTTTTTGATTTTTGGACCAATATCCTCTTTTCCCCAAATTAGGGTATTTGGTAAGCTTTCTTGCGACGGATTCCTCTAGCTACTTAGGTTTTTGCTGGGACGAATTACGTTATTGGTTCTAAAGTAGATTATTGCATTACAGATGTGGTTGTTGATTCTTCCGCTTTGGAAGGTATTGATCTGGAACAGTTGCCGGTTGTGAAGTTGATCGACTTCGATGTGAAGAAGAGCAGGTTTACGTTTGCTGTTTTACGTAGCAATATTGCTTTTTTCCGGCTGGTTAGTGATTAATGATTAGTGATTAATTGATAAGTGGAAGCTGTTACCGGTGTTATATGTGCAATGTTTCAGAACGGACGGTGAAAATCATGAGAACGTGGCTCTCGTGTATATTCACGAGGTTGAGCTCGTCGAATACTCAGACGAAGTGTATTTTGCTGATGAAGGTGGTCTGTTGAATGACTTGGGCACAGGTTCGTTTTTAGTTTTTCATTTAATTTGGTTGGGAATTTAATTTAGTGCATCATCATTATGTGTAGTAGTGCTGTTTTACTTGAGCAATAAGATTTGCTTGATGTCCTTTGTTGGAAGTCAATTGGCCAGAGGTGTTGTACCGATGAGTGTCAGAAGGCCGAACCGCCGAAACCTTCTCTCTTCAATTATTTCGCCCGTCTGTGAAAACAGGCCGAAACGGGTAAAATTCATTGGGTTACCGTACAAAGTCCCGAAAAAAATAGTTCCGACAAAAAAGTCCCGATAAAGTCGACAGAATAAAGTTCCGACTGAGAACGTTTCAAAAAAAAGAATTCTGCGGTGTTTTTCGTTGTGAATTAGAAAAAAATGTATTGGGTGCCCTAAGAATGGGCAAAGCCGTAGTGTAGGTCTAAGCTTAAGTCGAAGTGTAGACCTAAGCGTAAGCCGAAGTACAGCGTGAGCCAAAGCCTAGGTGTGGGTTTGAGCCAAAGCCTAAGTGTAGGCCGAAGCTTAAGCCTAGGTTGAAGTGTAGGTCTCAGTGCAGGTTATAGCCTGAGCTAGAATGTATACCCAAGCCATCCAATCCTTTCTTTCTGACTCACAATAAAAGCTGCGGAATTGTTTTGTCGGGACTGTCTGCTGGAACTTTTTTCTGTCGGTATTTTTTTTGTTGGTACCTTTTATTTGAGATTTTGTCTGGTCCCCATTCACTGCTGTTACATAATTGTGTTGATCATGTTGATTGAGATACTTGATTAGACAAAAACATAACCAAATAACACGCACAATTTGATAGAACATGTCGTGCGTGTTATTTGGTTCTGTTTTTCTTTTTTCGTTTACGTTGGTTTGTTTTAGATGCGGATGAAGCAGATGTTGTCAAAGTTACAACGGGTGCTGGTGGGCGAATGGTGGTTTCGGCTGGTGCAAATCAGTATCGATTGATATCTCTGAAAGATGTGAATGCTTTGACTGATAGGTAAAATATGCCGCGGTGTTAATTTTTTTAACGCTTCTTGGGTTTAAATAAAACTCCCTGCATAGCTGACCAAACAGGAGGGATGGTGAGGTACTGTACATTTTGTTGGAAAGGCGGGGCGGGTGGGTAGTGTATTCGGCTTCGAGATTTTGGGGGATGCCGAGGGTGGGGGGGGGGATTGGTGGGGCGGGTGTTTGGGCACCAACCAAGTTTGCCCCCCCCCCTCAGCTACAGCACTTTCCCAAAAGGGGGTGAGGACCTCTAAAATATGACCCCCCTGCAGCCACAGTGGGGGAAGTAGTTCCCCAATGCAAAGAGCCATAAAAAACACAGCCCTAAAATAACCATGAGGAAGATGCAAGGAAAGAAATAGACTTTCTAAATATCACCCTATAAATGCAGCCCTTCCGGTGATTAAACACAGGCCGGCTGAAGTATACCTTAAAGTTCTCGCCCCAACTCCCGGCCTTATTTATGAAATTTCTTGTCTGGCCTGAGTCGGCCGAGGCTCGGTCGGCCCGCCCCACCCCGATTTTTCAGTAAAGCTAGCTTTTTCTCATGGTTTTTTATGGGACGCCTAAGCCGGTCCAGCCTAGTCCCCGATTTACTAAAATCAAAGGCCCGGCTTATCCGGCCCGGCCCGATGTGCCAAATTTTCGGCCGGGTCCGAGTAGGCTATAAAACTCGGTCAGGTCCGGTCCGGCTCGGTCCAGCTTATTTTTTGGATAAATTGCTCGTATAAGTTTCTTTGAAGTCTAAGCTATGAGAAGCCTAAGCCATCATTTTGCGTAAGCCTAATTCTTAATAATACTTTAGGTTTAAGCCTAAGCGTACGGCCCAACCTAAGTACCAGTGGGGTCGAGCTCGACTCGTATGACTACTTGTTGTTGATGGTGAAAAAAAAATCAGCGATGTCTGCCTTTTCTTTTGCTCACTGTCACGTGGTAAGATGAGAAACAAAGTGAGATTGCCAGCACAAATCCAAATGAATTTGAAAAAGAAACCATTCGAAATGCGTATCCTTTTTTTGAAATTTTTACTCTTTATTCTTGTTTCTTAGTCGATAATAGTGCAAAAATTGCGTTACTCTTGTGTATGTTGTTGTCGATACCAGATTTAATGTTATTTGGTGTAAATTTTGGTATACTTTTTTTAGCACGGCTTGTGCGGTCAAGGTTTCGATCGTTTTTGTGTCGTCGCGTCGAATGGTGAGTGGTACGCCTGTTGTTGACGTCATGGTGGGCGACTTGTGCTTGTTGATGCAATGCACAGTTTATGGGGATTCGATGATCGCACAATTTGAACGGATTTCTGATGATGAGACTGTATTGTTGAGGTTAGGTTTATTTATTGGCTGTATATTTGCTGCTATTTATGAAATAATGAAACAAACTTTTTTAGCGGAGGTGAAATAATTTGCCAGAAGTTTGCAACGAAAGAGGGATTGTCGAAATGGTTGTGGCAGTTCAACAACGATAATCCGGTCGTTATTCATCAGATGTCGGAGACCTTTGACGGTCATAAGACGATTCAGTACACTGCAGTTGGTGATTTGAGTGTTGCAGAAACCGGCGCAATGCTTGGTTAGTTTTATTTATTGTTTTGTAATAGTTTTCGTTTCGTAGTAGATTTTCGTTGATGTCAGTGTAGTTCCTGGGGGAGGTCCCCTCTCGGGTACGTTATTTCCTTTTCCAGTGGTGCGTTATTTCCCTATCTTGACCAATTTTTTTTCCTAAAATGGCTATTTTTAGACCTAAAATGGGCATTTTAGGTCTAGAATGCTTGATTTTCAGAAGAAGAAATATTTTTCCAAAAAGGGGCAAGAATAGATCAAATTTTCTACCTTAAGTAGACTTGGCTGTTGACTTTCTCCTGAATTTCGGTTTTTACTCCCCTTTTGCTCCTCCCTCCGTCTCCCTCGGGGGTACACTATGTCTCACTTCGAAAAAAACGGGGGTTCCGCTGTCTCTAGGAACCACACAGGTTGGTGGATGATGTTATGTTATATTTTTTGTTTATGGTACTCGTATTTGTCGAAGTTTTTAATTTTAGATGTTCACGCTGTTGTTCATTCGATATCGGAAGTGCGTCACAGCCGGCCTTCGTCTGGGTTTGGTGACACTGATGATCGGAAAAAGAAATTGTCCACTTGGGTGGATATGGTGTTGGTTGATCGGAGTGGACGTGTGTCAGTTCGAATTTGGAGCGACAGTGTTTGTTTAATTTGTATCTGATATCTGATGTATTTGATGATGTTAGTTTAGTGATGATTAATTTGTGTATTTAGTTACTTTATTTCGTAGTCCAACCTACGTGCCAGGTAATATTATTGGTTTAGTGATTAACTAGACGGGACCTGTGCCTACGGCCCGGCTACAGCGCCGCGCCCGTGCTCCCCCCCCCCCCCCCCGAAGACCCGTTAGCATACCCAAAGCTTACCCGTGAAAATTGACCCGTTCGCCCTTCCGAGGGAGGGGGCCACAGACAGACATAAGACGGGACCCGTGCCTACGGCCCGGCTACAGCGCCGCGCCCGGGCCCCCCCCCCCCCGAAGACCCGTTAGCATACCCAAAGCTACCCGTGAAAATTGACCCGTCCGCCCTTCCGAGGGATGGGGCCGCAGACAGACATACACCTTCCTGTTTTAGTAGTATAGATAAATCTGTGTATTTTTGGATACTGCGTTTAGAGATAGTTTTAGTAGTATCGCTAGGGGGGGGTTGGTTTGAGGCATGGGAAATTGTTTCCATCTTTGAACAAGCAAACCTACAAAATTGTTTTTAATATTGAATAGTAGCAAAATTGATCATTTGTTTGCTTAAAATTGTGAAACAGCGCTCGCTATCGCAACAAAATCTTGTTTTAGGTATTTAAACCAATTTTTGGTACAGTGGATGGTTTTTGTATTAGTTATTTATACAGTCAGGCCTCAGGTGGGAAATTTTTGGATTTTTTTAGAAAGTTTGACTTTTGGTTTCGGGAAATATTGAATTTTTGTTTGATACTTTTTCAAAATTGTGCTGTTTGGGAAAATTTCGATTTCTCAAGGATACTAAACATTAGTTCGGAGACTAACTGATGTACTTTGTGACATTAGTTCGGTGGTGTTTATTTGTTACGGTTTGCGGTGGCACCACTGGTTGTTTTAGATGCACTATTTCGTGGACGTTGACAATGATGGTGTGATGACCAGGACGCAGTATGTGGGCAAAGCTGTGTCGTTGATGAACGTCAGGAAGGCCGATTTTGGTGGTGGTTGGTGGGAATTTTTAGAATTTTGATAGTCAATAATTATCTTTTTTAATGCTAATAATAATAATATGAAATTTAGGATCGTACAGTTGGGGAGGATTCGGTTTCTTCAAATTGGGTTGCGTCAGTAAGCGCAGTGTTGATCTCGAAAAATGGTACGGGGAATGTGATAAATCACAGTACGATGATCCAGGCGTTGAAACGGAACTGTGTATTCCCATCGGTAATTGTGATTAGGGTTAGGGGTTGGGCGGGTGGTATCCAACACCTGGCATCAGGAAGTATCCGACACTCGACAACTGAGGAAAAAACTGGCACCTGATACCCGACAGTTTCAAAAAAAACTTGACATGTGACGGTTTTTTTGAAAAAAAAAACTCGACACTTGACACCTGTTTTTTTTACCAAAAGCGGGCAAATTTTTGCTTATTTGCGTCGTTAGTGCATTTTTGGTTCATGTTATTGAATTCAAGTATTTTCACATGAAATAAGCACCAAAAGGTCCCTTTTGCGTCTTCCAAAATATTTGGTTGGAAGAAAATTTTCTTTTAAAGTTCTGTTTTCAGTAAAATTGATGTTTTAAACCGTAATTCTCGGGTGTTGGGTGTGAAAAAAACCGACACCTGGCATCTGGTGGTACTTGATACCCGATACCTACACTTTTCGGCACTCGACACCTACACTTTTTGGCACCTGATATCCGATATCACTCTAACCCTAATTGTGATGGGGTTTTTTGTTTTATTTTACAGTTTTTCTTTGGTTTTTTTTTGTTGCACATTTCTTATGGTTTTATGAGTATTATGTCATGAGTTTTTTTCCAGAACAGTTCATGTTCATCGATCAGGTGCTGCCGCAGACTGATACAGCAGAGTTGAAAACATGTGTGTGTGTTGTCGGCGTTGTGTTTCACGAGGGTTTCGGTTTTCGTGATGCATTGTTGCGAGTGAGTTCGTCTATTTTATTATTTTGTTAAATTGGTTTTTGGTAGTATGTTTCATGATAATCAAAAATGTAAGCGTATCAAGATGTAAGCGTGGATGCCATGAAACTGTTTGCGTTTTTTTTTGTTCAGTTACTTTCGAGGTGTTATGAATCATTAGGTATGTGTGTTAGTTTAGCATTACATGGTTTGTTAGACAAAGGAAGTTTGGTAACGTTTTCAGGTCACGATCGGTGATCCAACGGGTGTGTTGATGAGTGGGTCGTTTGATGCTAAGATGTGGGCTAAGCTGTGTGGAATTCCAGAGGCTCAATTTTTGGCAGCGGTTTGTTTTGTTTATTGTTTTTTATGATTTAGCAATGTATTTTACTTAAAGTTCCTTTTTTATGATAGAGTTTTGGGGGTAATATGGCAAGTTTTGTACTGATGCCCTCGCGGGTACTGTAATTTTTATCAATTTTCGTTTGTATTGGCCGGGGCTTGAAGTGGAAAATTTCTGTTATGTTCTTTGATTATAAACTTGCAATAATATTGTGCGGTATATTGTGTTTTTGTAGAAAGTCAGTGTGCAGCGACGTTGGTGTGCGACATTTATTGGAGGGAAACCAATGGCCGTTATGCTGGTGTTGAAGGAGACAAAAAATGTTAATATCACGTCATTATTATGTTTATTTATGTTATAAGTGATTTGTTGTTGGTTTGTTGTATGACATGTTTCTTTTTTCAGAAAAGTTCGAAGTTCTGGTCCATCTATGATGTCAAGGACCTTGATGTGGCGGCCTATTTGAAGGCAATGAAACCCAAGATTATTGACACGCAGGCTGGCAAATTTGATCCAAGGAGGAAGATTGAAACACGAGCATTGTTTGATGTTTGATTATTGTTCTTGTTACTTGAGTTATGATTCAATGTTTTGCTGGTGTTTATCAAATATGTTTGTCAAAGTGCTGAATTATAGTGTTTTGTGATTATTATTATTGAAATTGTCAGGAATGCATATGTTTTTCCATGGATTGAATCAATCAAATTAGTCTCATTTGCGTTTCGGTGCAAAAGTCTGAATAGACGTTAATGTTGTTTATGGGTTTTTTGTCAAATGTTAGCAAAATTATATATTTTGTTGCTAGTGTAAAATAAATTTTTGTCAGTTTTGTCAAGTAAGTTTCTTGTTTTTCTGGTTGTTTTGGTGCATTCCGCTGTGGTTTATGTGGTTGAAATCTTGTCAGTTAAGGTGGTCGAATTTAAGCTTGGGTTTTTTGTGAGGAGATAAATTTCTAGATTTTTTGGTAAATTTGCTGCACTTGGTTTGTTTGTTGTTGGTATTTTTTACCAGTTGCGTAAAACATGTATGGTTCATGCTGAGTCTTTTGGTTCTTTCGTATTTTGCGTATTTTCGTATTTGGATCTGATGATCCAAAGTATTTTGCATTTTGCATCATTAAATTCATGGTTTTTATGTGGAAAAGGGAAATGGGGTTTTTTAAATTTCGGATGCTTAAAAAATCGCGCGTCACGCGTGGAAGTATGCATAAGTATACATTTTTAGCCATTTATTGTGTGTAATGCCAATAAGTACCTAGTTTTGCAGTGGAAGTGAATGGAAGGACATGTTTTCTTGATGTTGTGAAAAGTATCTGGTATTTGGTTTATTTTTGGGTTATGGCCGGGTATGTTCCATTTTTTGGTTTGTCGATACATTTTTGCAGGTCTCATTGATTTTCTGAGCTCTTCTGGAAATTGTTGGATCAACCTGAAAGCGGTACTCCAGGGTCGTTCGATTTGTTCTGTAATAGTAATATATCACTTGTGGAATTTGAAGGGCGGATCCAGGGCGGGCACAGAGGCCGTGCCCCCCCCCCCTGTGCCCCTGTTGGTCCATTTAGTTATCCCATGAAGAGGGCACGGTTTCGGACGGAAGAAGGAAAGGGACTCCTAAATGGCAGGATTTATATCTTTATACATTTCAAAAGTTCAAAAATCGCGCACTTTGCGCGGCGGATACATTAATTTTTAATGAAATTTGGTTTTCGCGCGCGTCGAAAGTGCCAAAATGTCGCGCGCTTTGCACGGATTGTCATATTTTGTCTAATATCTATGTAAAAAAATACGCGGAATTTCAAATAAGTATTGCATAAATAAAAATGTTTTGAAAAAAATGGAACAGGCATTAGATAAAAATGACCTTTTGGATTTGGTCCCTCCCTTGGTCAAAATCTGGATGCGCCACTGACCTCCAGTGGTGTCGTTGGGGGGGGGGGTTACCGGTATCCGGTATCCTAACTGTTTGTCCAGGGGTATTCTGCCGTAGAATTTTTCCGAAAACCGTAAAAATCGCCCATTTTTACCTCCAAAATGCTCAAAATCGCTTGCTGGCGTCAGCATAACCCCCAAAATGACCATTTTTGCGCTTTCAACATCGATTTTGCTTAAGTTTCCTCTAAAAAAAACTGACCTTTTTGAACACCCCCCTGGGTGTCCGAGATTTTTAATTTTAGGCAGCAATCCCCCCCCCCTGGTATCCGAGATTTTTCATTTTGGGTATTCGGTATCGGAAAATTTTGGAAAGAAGTGCCGGTATCCCGACTTTTTGATTTCCCAATGCCACCACTGCTGAACTCTATGGGTCGGATGTCTTGAAAACTTTCACGTTTCTGTTGCGATGGTGGTATATGCCATTTTAAACTAAATTAAGCGTAACTGCTGGAAACGTTTTATTGATATTTTAAAAAAAAATGAGCGGCGATAAAACTGAGGAGAAACATTGCGTGGCGGAAGGTTGTCCTGAAGTCGAGGCGGATCGCAGTTATGCAAGTGATGACACCGTTCCGTGTGATTCGAATGGTCAGAATTTGGACGATTTGGATGAAGATGAAGGTAGTTTTTGAACTTTTGTTTTTTATGAATTAAATTTGATTGCTTTTGGTTTCGTTGCTTGTAGTTTGAATAAGGCTGTGTCACAGTCAAATTTTCATATAGTCAGTGATGTGGTTGGCGGGGGGGGCATGGCGGTATTACCCCCCCCCCACCCCTCCTCCAACTGCTATGTAGCTTTTTTGCTCCGAAACCCATCCGAAATTAGTGTTGAAGTGAATTTTGAAATGGTAAACTTTGTAAGCCCGCTGTGCTGTACTCTTGGCGCTGTTTATATTGACTAATTACAATTGAGCGCACTTATATAGTGTTCTACAGTTGGAAATATTCTGGTATAGTGGTGAAAACGTCTGGTTTCCGTCCTTTGTGTTCTCTATGTGGAGGTTTGACTGTATTTGTTTTAAGAACAGCTATTGAAACGGTTGAACACGACGATGGGTAACTTGTTCAATGGGTTTCGAGAGCTGGATGATCATGTGGCCCGGTTGTATCGGGTTAGTGGAGTTTTAATTTTTTGCTGATATTATTTGTTGTGGTTCCCATGGGATTATGCTTTCATCTTTGGCTAATGTGGTCCCTGACAGCGTAGTTCCTGGTCGGGAGGGGAGATAGTGGGCCCTCCGTTTTTTTCGGAGGTGGTAGTTTACCTGCGGGGGGGGGGCAAATTCAGGAAAGAGCAAGTTTTTGAGTTAAAAAAATGACTTATTTTGGCACCTTTTTGGAAAAAAAATCTTCAACAAAAAGGGTATTTCGGTGGCTTTTGATAACATTGATCTTAAAATCAAACATTTTAGGTTTGAAAATGTTCATTTCAGGCCTAAAAATGGCTACTTTAGGTAAAAATTGGGGAGATAGTGTACCATCTGAAGGGGGTAGCGTATCCGCGGGGGGGGGAATCCCCCCTCCCCCCCCCCCGGAATTGCACTGGTCTCTGAAGATAGGCGTACCATTTAGGAAAAAAAAAGAAATGTTCCATAAATTGGAGTAATAGTGTGATAAATTCACAAGTTGACAGATTGTACATGTAGGCTTTAGAAACATGTATTTGCAATTAAAATCATTATTTCATACTGTAAAAAAAACAATAAAAAATAGTGCAGCAGTGTGCATGCTTTTGGGAGGTGGTTGCACGTGACCAACTGTGATTCCATTTTCAGTATGTATGTGTCTTTTCAGGATACTTGTGTGCTGCGATCTACACTGAAAGAGTTGCAATTTTTGAAATTGAATGCTAAAGCCGCACAGACGACGGAGAGGATGGATGATGATGATGGGCAGCGTGATGGGCAGCGTGATAAGGATGTTTAGGTGATTTGTTCTTCGGCCACAGTGGTTTGTTTGTACGTTTGTCGCAGTGATTTGTTGATGGTGCCATGAAAGTGCAATTTGTTTCAGGACGAATTTTTGATTTTTGAGTTTCGTTTGTTGTTGGTAAAATTTCGATGAAAAAAAAATGTAAAATTTTAGGTTCTCGATGATATTGTTGGTTTCTGAGGATAGAATTTTTAGTTGTCACAATTTGATGAGAATAAATAATCATGCGTAGTTTGTTTTTTTGTTTTTTTTGGGTTCATTGTGTTTTTAGTCCCTGAACTAACGTGACCAGGTGCATTGGTTAGTCGGTGAACTAATGTGACCAGATAAACATAAACAGACTAGTTCCTGAACTAATGTCACTGGGTGCATCGGTTAGTCAGCGAACTAATGTGAACAGATTTGCAGACTAGTTCCTGAGCTAATGTAAGCAGATGTTAATTAGTCGCTGAACTAATGGTGCCTGGTGCATTGGTTAGTCGGTGAACTAATGTGAGCAGACATAGAGATTAATTCCTGAACTAATGTAAACAGATATGTATTAGTCACTGAACTAATGTAGCCAGGTGCATTTGTTAGTCGGTGAACTAATGTGACCAGATATATAGACTAGTTCCTGAACTAATGTCACTGGGTGCATCGGTTAGTCAGCGAACTAATGTAACCAGATGTTAATTAGTCGCTGAACTAATGTTGCCAGGTGCATTGGTTAGTCGGTGAACTAATGTGAGCAGATATAGAGATTAATTCCTGAACTAATGTAAACAGATATATATTAGTCACTGAACTAATGTAGCCAGGTGCATTTGTTAGTCGGTGAACTAATGTGACTAGATATAGCCATAATCATTTTGGTTGGAAGGGTTTTCATATGTGTTTGTTTAATTGAAAGGCGAGTCCCTTTTGGCTGCTATTTGGGTTGCGATTAAGTTTATTTTGCAGTGCAAAATCGAACGTGCTCAAGATGTTGGGTTTCGTAAATTGATTGCTGGTTGTCGTCGACGAGCGGCAGTGTGAAATAAGACTGTGTGATTATATGATTGACAATGATGTGTTGATTTTGGTTACATTAAGGATTAATAGCCAATCAATTAATTGATTTATGTCATATCTGTGGATAAATTTTGATGTAATATAAATGATTAATGTAGTAAAAATGATCACAATTCTCTGTTGCTTGTTCAGGGTGGCCAAGTCCTGGAAAGGGTCAAAACTAGGAAAAAGTGCCCGGGGGCATGTCGTACACCATGGTTGCGCTGACCACATGTCTCGTCTCGCACACTTTCTGATGATATAATGGGTCAAAACAAGTGCATTGACCCGTATGAACTATTTCAGTCAGTTTCTGATGATATAATGGGTCAAAACAAGTGCCTTCATCGGGATGCACTATTTTAGTCAGTTTCTGATGATATAATGGGTCAAAACAAGCGTCATGTTCGTTCACGTTGGCGAAAAAATCGCCATGGTGTACGGCGCGAGGGGCCCGCGTGGGCACTTACCGTTGTTTGTGTGATCAACTGCGGTTGTCACCCAATGTTTGTATTGGCAAATCTGTTGTTTTCTATGTGATCATAGCAGTGATGTCAAAAGTCAGACAATTGTTGAGCTGTTGTTGATGTGCCTACAAACCTACCTTGAAGGCGATTATATGCTTTCACAGGGCAAACAAATGTTACACTGCAACAGAGTTTGATCACATGTGGTGCGAACTGTGACTGTGTTTTGGCAATTTTAGAGATCTTTATTTAATACTCTTAACGTTATACGTTTGCGTTTAGGTGGTAGATAATCGCATTAAGAATACGTCTGAGAATGGTTTTTTTGTTGAATAAACGTAAGCCGATGGTCTATTATTGCTTCGTAATGTTCACGAATAAGCTGAACCAAACCAACTAATATCCCATCGCAGGACAAAATTGGGGAATATCAAATGTTGGTAAAATTGGACATTTTTAAAATCGTCCCTTGTCAAACAAAAATAACCAACGCTTCAGCGCTGTTTCGCGAGAAAAGTTGGGTTAAAAGTTGACGGCAGCATAAAATGTTAGCGACTTCGGCTGGCAGAGTAATCTTTTGACATAAAATTACCAGGGACCAGTCCAACAAACTGCAACACTAAACATATTCAAATGTGATTCCTTGTGAGCGCGATGAAACATTTTGTGTTTTGATGAAGTCAAAAAATCCCCAACGCGAAAAGTAATAAAGACCCATCGCGTGTTGGTTCCTTTTTTCGCGTGACAAGAAAGTCCCATCGCATGCCAATCAACACACCCACACACAAACAAAGAAAACAACACGAACAATCCGAACTAGCCCTTTTCACACGTTGTAGCCAACACGGGCAGCCTGTTGTGCAGCACAGCCACGCAGTGTTGTGGAAGTAAAACATCATGTCAATGTGTTTGTGCGCTGTGTGTGGGTGTGTTGTTTGACAGTGCGCTTGTTGCTTGACTTGATTATTGTATAGTCCGTCCATCAGCTCATGACACTTCTTGTCAGCTGAAAAGCTTGACGGGATCCAGGGCTGTTCCGGTTCCTGTTGGCATACGAAAAAGAAAAGAAAGAGAAATCGGTTTTTATTTTATTTTTTGTGCACCGTTTTCTCTGACATTGCCTTGCGGAGGAACAATTTTTCACAAAGGAACCTGAACCTTCCAAACAAAGTGCCATGAGCTGATGGACGGACTATACATGTGTGTTCGCACAAAAGGCACGTGGGATGTGACAATCTTGAGTTTTGTCGTCAGAGATCCAGTCGGTTGTGCCAACTTGGAAGGTGCAACTTACAACGGGGTGTAAAGAACTACACATAAAAGGAAAATATGACAACCAAAGAAAGCAGTTGCGGAAACTTTGATATGCAGCTTTACTTCTTCACGCCGTAATATCGCGACGCGAAGCCAAAAATGCTAAAAGTTCTTCGGCAAGATGTTCTGGAACACTGGAAGAGCGCCAAAATCACTTGACTTTTCTGGGCGAAACGGTCTACAATGAAGTGATAAACAATTTCAATATTCAATTCAGTTATACCCAGGAGAAACAAAACGCGACATAAGACATAATGTCCGAGACCAGTATCTTTTTGCTCAAACTGGCGTTGCTCAACTGCCCGTGCCACGAGAGCATGTGAAAGCGAATATTTTCTATCTTGTGCGAAAGCGCACACGAAGGCTGTCAACCAGATCAGTCCAAGTGCGAGCTTCACATTACTTGTTCAATGACGTTATTCCCCGGCACTTTTGAAATCGATGAATGGCGATCACTAATTGAGGCAGGATGTTGGAATACGCCGATAGATGATTATATAGGCTCACTTTCAGGCTCAGGCTCTGCTCCGGCGCAGTTAGATGCATCTGATTCAGGCTCAGGACTCAATGCAGGTGCTATTAGGCTCTGATTCTGGTTCAGGCTCGGCGTTAGGCTCAGGTTCAGGTTCACCGTTAGGTTTAGGTTCAGGTTCACCGTTAGGTTCAGGTTCACCGTTAGGTTCAGGATCAGGTTCAGGTTCACTGTTAGATTCAGGTTCAGGTTCACCGTTAGGTTCAGGCTCCGGTTGTGGAGTGGTGCTTTGTTGGGACATGTTTCAATTCCCGATTTTAAGTTGGATCCTGTACAAAATAAAGTGGGTTAGTTTCTGGCCAGGTGCACAACGAGTGACAAAAACAGCTGGTGCCAAAAAAAGAGTTCCCACGCTTCGCTTCCTCGCTGCTTCCCCAGGCATATTACATATATGATATGATTATCGTTTCATGTTTGTCAAACTCATCACTATGATATCATAAAAACATACATACTGTACATACTCTAGTGGTTTCGAATAAAGACCGCCGCTTTTGTTTGGTTGGCATATTAGATAAACCGACGTATGTACATACATATGTAATACCGTCCACAAGTAACACATTTGAAAACGGCTGTGAGGCCGCGGCCATGCAAACGCGGGCGCGGGTCGCGGGTCAGAAAAATATTCTATGTTTTAGACCCGCTCCGCGTTTGCATGGCCGCACTTGCGGGCACGGGTCGCGGGTCAGAAAAATATTCTATGTCCCAGACCCGCGCCCGCGGTTGCATGGCCGCACTTGCGGGCGCGGGTCGCGGGTCAGAAAAATATTCTACAATATGTCCCAGACCCGCGCCCGCGTTTGCATGGCCGCACTTGCGGGCGCGGGTCGCGGGTCAGTCGAAACATTTCTTTGGCTGGGCTTGTAGCGCGCGAAAACTGTAGAGTTTTAAAGGGGGCCTTTCGCATTTCAAACCGCCTTCAAACTTTGCACGCATTTGAATATTGTTCAGGGCGTTATTAAACTCTCACGCACCAAGAACCCAATCTGCAGCATGCGACCAGGAGATGCACTTTAAGAAGAACATCCGGGAACAAAGTGTGCGGCGGACCAGCCCAATTTATACCTGCGCATTCAGGCAAACTGCTTGATCAAAAAGGTGTCAAGGCGAATGAATGTTTCGCATGAAACGTGCAACACCACTAACTATGGAATTTCGCTTTTCTTTAACATGCATGCATGCAAACGCGGGCGCGGGTCTGGGACATAGAATATTTTTCTGACCCGCGACCCGCGCCCGCAAGTGCGGCCATGCAAACGCGGAGCGGGTCTAAAACATAGAATATTTTTCTGACCCGCGACCCGCGCCCGCGTTTGCATGGCCGCGCCCTGACTGTAATGCCTTCATGTGCCTGTGACATTCAGACGGACCAACTAAGCTACTTTATATATACATATAGCTGATGTTTCACAAAATCGCACGTTACCTCACACACAACACGTACATAATATTTTCTTTAGTCGGTGTTACGGTCGTGGTAGCACATACAATCTAGTCAAAAGGGGCACTCCGGTACTCATTTAGCGGGGCATAACTGTGTACCCGGACAACATTGTCAACCCGGACGCGTGTCCACAACAAATAAAACTGACAAGCCAAACTAGATTTCAGCGAGTGTCGAAGTCCCAATATTTTTTAGGGCGCGGCCATGTTAACAAAGGCACGCCTTTGCGCATGACCAGTATCACGTTGCTGTTTCGGCCCGTGACGTGATCAAATCTGTTGGTCAAATTCGTCCATCGCTCGTCATCGTTGGGCTCGCTGAAGGTTGTACAGCAGGCGATCGCTCAAATGCTTCGCGCAAGATCGGCGTTTTCCACCAGATTATCAGCGGAGTGAGGAAACCTGCGCGCGGAATGATATTTTCTTGAGTATATCCCAAGAACCGGCAATGCGTATGTGGAGGGCGCAGCCAGCTTGCAAGCGTATGAACTGATTGAAACATCACCTTAATTTCTAATATCGTACCATAAAGGTTGGCTCGTTTTACGTCTGGGAACGACTTTAACGCCCAGAAATTGATGGTGGGAGTTGTGAGCACAGGTATACATAGGAAACATGCCACCTGCAAAGACCGGGCCGCAACCGAGCCCACACACCGCACAACGAAATTAAGAACAAAAGACAAATCCAACCTTGACTGAAAGCGATGAATTTCAACAAGTATTCGGACACGGGAATGTTCAGCGAACAAGCGAGACTGCGAATGCGGAACAGAAACGGCGCCACGCGACTTGGGATCTGGCAAACGACGAAAATCGCCAAACTGACCATAATGAAGGTCAGGTCCTCACGTTCGACGTCGTTTGGTTTGCCCAAGTGATCTGCAACCAAGTAACCAAGTCCGCTATTTTCAGGCACGAAGGCTCAGGCCCGACTTTTCGGGACCGGTTTTAAGATGCAGTCTTTCAGGCCCATACAGTTTGACTCATTTATGGGCTTAGGTCCACATAGACCTGACTTTTCTGTACCCCGGTGCTGAACTTTTCTGTACATCATACAAACCAGCTGTCAATTATCAGATCAACTAATCAATTAGATAATCAGTCGATATTGATCTATCATTCAAAAACAGTATCAATAATTCAATATACTCGAAGCTGAACGTATAAGAACAACTGCATGTATAAATCACTTGACACACGTACTTGAGCAAATGACCACATGTAGTCCTAGCGTGAGCAAGACGATTGCAAACGGTACCGCCAAATTGACAATGGACAACGTCAATTTGGCGTCTTTGCTCAGCCATCCGGCCAAACCGCACGACAATTTGTCGCCGTACCAACTGACCGTGCCGTAGAACCATGGGCCTGCGATTAAAAAAGCGGTTATTTTCCATATGGTGGGTGGATTTCTAACAAAACTCTTCGGACAGTGTTGTCAGACACGCGTGTACTGTAGCTCTGATGGTCAGGGTGCAGGTTTCACGTGCGTGACAGATCAGGCAACAGGTTTGAAAAAACCTGGCAAATATTTCGTCAGAGCGGTGACCGGAAAGCCAGTTTGAGCAAGAAAAAACAGCCAAGAGAGCTTTTAGATTGCGCTCATGCTTCTTGCTCATTGTGGTCTTGCTCAAACTTGGCTTCACTCGTACGCCATCAGAGTAGGGTCAAAATATGGTCAAAACCACTAAAGCGATATTTTCTACCTTGTGCCAAGGCACACACGAAGGCTGTCAACCAGATCAGTCCAAGTGCGAGCTTCACATTCTCGTTCAATGACGTCATTCCCCGGCACTTTTGAAATCGATGAATGGCGATCACTAATTGTGACAGGATGTTGGAATACGCCGACAGATGAAACATCGTTGCGCACACTTGGCACAGACCGGGCGTGAGAATGTCCTATGCGAAGATATCGTTGGTTGGATGGATATGACTTTGTTGTGTGACACGAGCCTAAAAGTTTCTACAAAATATACCAGACAAAAAATATGACTGCGTCAAATTGACCGACGGTCAGGTCAAATCTGATCAGAATTATCGCTTTTGAAATATCGACCGAATTAAGGCCCACTGTTGCTGGATAGTAACTCCGGAATCAAGCCACTCCTCTTCCGATTTAATCACTAAGTTTGACGTCGTCTAACCTGATGTATTTTGAAACTCTAAATTGTGTTTGACCAACCTTGAACAGAAAGTTCAACTCGACCGGTATGACGAACAAAGCGACGAGAACACTTGATACAACCAGCGATGCCAAGAGGTAGTGATTGGGTCGTTTGTCGGGCGCACGTTTCCACCAACGGTACACGAAATAGAGGGTCAGCAGGTTGAAAGTTGCGTTGATGACAATCAGGATTGCAAATGTCAATCCAGCCAACGTACTCAACCACACCATGCTGTTAGGCTCGGAGCCTGCTTTAGGCTCACTTTCAGGCTCAGGTTCTGCTCCATCGCAGTGATTGGCGCCTGATTCAGGCTCAGGACTCCATTCAGGTGCACGCGTGTTTTCGGCCTCTGGTTCGGAACCATCGTCATGCTCAGGCTCAGGTTTTGGGGTGGTTCTTAGTTGGGACATGGTTTCAGGTCACAGCCCTTGAAGTCTAGTTCCTTGTTGTAAAGCAAGCTGTACATACAATACATTGTTTGTTCGTCGTTGAATTCAGTTCATTACAACAGTGACAAAGAAGCGGTTGCTAAAATGTTCCACGCAACAGACTGCAACCATCAAATTTATTTCATGTTAAGCAAACAGACCCACATCTCGTAAATGTATGGTATAGTCCAGCCACGTGCTCATGAGACGACTCTTTTAAAAGCTTGCTTGGCCAGATTCAAAAATGCGCCAGTTACGCGGGTTTTCGCAAACAAAAGAAAAAGATTGGGCAGAGAGACATGATGACAAGTTCCAGCTGGCTGACCTCAATTTGTTGCGTGCTTACGCGAACAGCAACATCGTTCAACACACAAATGTTTTGGGAGTCAAAAGGGAATTTACGCGCCGAGGTGGAGAGCGTGTTTTTAAAAAATACATGCATTTCTCTTTCTTTCATTTCCAAAACACGTGGAACCGGAACATTATTGAAACCGTTCAAGTCAACTTCAAAATAAGTCGTCTCATTAGTTCGTGGTTGGACTATACTATATTATGTACATGCACACATGACATGACATTATGCATGATGACTCGATTTCACATACCAAAATAAACATACATGCTCGCACACCGACAGCTCCAATTTCCAGCTCGCGGCTGGTGTAACAGGACACCATTACCGCGACGATGCATCCCCAGATGTCATGCTTGGTTCGGAAAAGTCTTCGCCGCTTCTGTTTGCTTAACAAGCCAGCCCAAACAGCCAATCCACAAAATAATGATGCGGGAAAGCTGCTGTAATTGTGCACGAAGACGGTTGTCTGCCAATAAAAAAATGTAAGCTACATAAGTGATGTTTCACAAAACATTCACTTTCACGACATATTATAGTAAATTTCCAAATTCGCTGCCGCACAGTAAAGTGCGCCCCATAGTTAATGTCGGGTTCTAAACCCGAAAATGAACTTGCGAAACATTCAGACAGCCAACACACACGCAGTTTGCCAGCCAGCCAGGCAGCTGCGCGCAATGTTTCAGAGCCGCGCATGATTAGCGTTTGGGTTTAGATCTTGACATTAAGTATAGGGCGTATTTTACTGTGCGGCAGCGAATTTGGAAATTTACTATACTAGATAGAACAGGTTTGTGGAGTCTATCTGAGACGAATCGCAGAAACGGGACCTGCTTCATTAAGGGAGGGGCACGATGGTGAATTTCTGCATACATTGTAAGTGTCGAAGCCCACAAGCTTCATTTACAATGACAGAAGCGTATGGGCAAGAAGCAAAGCATTTTCACAAAAAAAGCAATCTTATGTGCTGGCGTGTATACCAAGCACAAGTTTTTTTTCACATCGTGTGGTTTCAAAAGTGATCGGACATGCGGTGCACCCGGGGAATAGGGCCACGGACCGTCTTGTTACAGTCTGGGAACTGTGCGTGATGGGTGGTTGCATCACGAAGTCTACATCGAAGGGTGATTCTGTGCATTTAAATACATACTTGCGACCATTGAAAGTTTGAAGTTCAATTTGTTGAAGCCACCACATGTATGTCTATATGTATGTATGCCTACTTATACTGTACATACCTACAGTACGTATGTATAGCTTGTGCGAAAGCAGAACACGAAAACCATAAAGGTGGAGTTATACTTGTCCATTTTGGGCTTGTAGACAATGAGGACAAATTTTTGTTTCAATCATAATTTGTGATAGCGTTGGAGCACTAATTTCGACCAGCGTAAAAGTTGTTCATTTGGTGCAGGGGAACAACTTTTACGCTGGTCGAAATTTGTGATCCGACGTTATCACAAAATATGATTAAAACAAAAATTTGTCCTCATTGTCTACAAGCCCAAAATGGACAAGTATAACTCCAGCTTAACTACGCTTCTGATAAAGTGCGCACATGATTCATAAGAGCACATCAAATGTTGAAAATGTCAAGTTGCGGAATCGGAATGCAGACGCAGTGCGTTGGAGATAAAGACACACAACGCACTATGCATCATTTACAGACAGAATCATGGGTTTGTTTTTATGTACAATCAACATCCGCAAACTTCATCAATTTTTGTGTCTGTCGAAAGCATGCTCTCTTGCTTTTTTATGCAAGTGCGTGAAGGACACGGATCCGTGAAGCGCATCACCTTCATCAGCTAAAGGCTAGCACTTTATCCATGCTCAACTCAAGCGCTTGTACATATATAGGTAAAAGCAAACTACACCAACGCGAGCCCGATTTCGAAGGTGGTGGGTGTTCAAAACGAATTGAAAAGGAAAATCCTCCTGCGCGCTACGTTGTATTCTTCAACGTGTAACGTTTCCCAAATCAGCAGCCACATATGAATGTTTCACGAATCAGCCACCTCCGAAATCGGGCTCGTGTGTTGGCGTAGTGCTACTATCAACCCGTTATACACATGAAAGACCGTTTCGTACTTTGCTAACAGGCTGATGTTTCACATTTTTTTTAGATTTGTGTCTGAAACTGTGTCCAAAACAGCCCCTGACTATTCAAACTCTAACTGCACTTTCATTTTCTTCGAACTCATTTCTTGACTGCCATTTTCTACACAGACCACCGAATTTCGACATTCACAACACGCTTTTGAATCATCATCAACCCCGCCGCACCAAAGATCATCATATCAACATGCGCTCACGCCGTTTCCCCATTCTGCCGTTGTTGCTGTTTGTGTGCGCAATTGTCGGATGTCAACTGGGATCGGCGGCCATTAAATGTCATGAAAATATGGGCGATGGATCGACGACCGTGGAGGATGAATGCATGTCGTGTCGCACGGTCAGTAAGTGTCGTATCGTTCAGGATATAGGGGCTATCTTTCCAATTTTATTCATATGCAAATTTCGGGAAAGGTCGCTGTACATCTTTCGGCGCGCGCGGGCTTAGGTTGAATCCGGAAATCGGCATCCGTAAATATTTCCGAAAAACGCGATATCTTTTGCATGTAAGTAAATTCTTGCGTTTTCCGTTAAAAAAGTTTTTGCATACAAAAACTGCATAAAAGTTTACTCGAGTCACGCGAGGTGTGAACAGATTTTGAGGCCACCTTTCAGTGTTTTTCTGAGTTTGACTCGAAATTGTGCGAGCAACTTTATTTTGATTTCAGGTCGGTGGCAAGAAGAGTTGTGACAAAAGTAACACGTGCTCAGAGCCAGGTGGGTCACGCATGACCGTTTTCATACGTCCATAATTTTCTTTTCTGAAAACAAAACGAAATTTGGACATCAAATGACGATTCCTTGATGACAGAAACAACAACCACAACGCAACAAGAAGTGACAACAACAACCCCAGATGTTCCCGATGGTGCTGATGAAACAGGTATGTATGAAAACCCCTGGATTGTAGGAAATACGTGAAAAGTTCGCAAGAAATACTGCTGATGTGGTGCACTTTTGTCTGACATCCCGGTGTCAATTTGACGATAGAGACGCACAGGTTCACTTCGGGGTCTTATTGATCAAAAAATTCAAAAAAATTATTTTGGGCATGGGCAAAATGATTTACGTAGCAGCCGGAAACTAACTAAGTGTAGGGCGGCTATGCAGCCTTATTATTTCTGGCCCCCAACTAAACATTTTGTTACACCCAGATCAGCATGAGGCTGTGCTGAAATCGACGCCTGAACGGGAGGGAGACAAAGAAGGCGACGAACCGAAATTGACCGACGGAGGTCACGTGAAAATGGCGCTGCCGAACAACAACTTGGCAGCTGATTTGAACGTGAAAGGTATTGGTCGCCCAATGACCATATAAGAATTCAACAAATCAATCCTGATTTTCACGTTCAGTCACTCTTAATCACTGTGCTAGTTGTGATTCTCACAAAACATTTTTACCTATGAAAATAATCCGCAGCAGATCAACCACGTGGGCGCAGGTCTGAAACATTCTCTTTACTACGTGTTTTGTGTGCGATCACGCAACGCAACGTCACCACCCCGTCACTTTCCCTCTTTACGATTCAGGAAAAAATTTGACCAATTCTTATAAAGTCATTGTGCAACCAATAGACAAGAATATAGGAATGTGAATATTGCAGCGTGTTTTCAGCTGCCACGCTGCTTTCAGTAAAAAATGCTGACTGAACCAAAGTGTTGCGAATCAATCTCATTTTTTGTGTTGCCGTTGAGGTACTCACAATGATAATACGCAGTGCTCGAACGGGATTCCGATCCCGATCTCGAACACCCGATCCGTAGAATTTCAATCCCGAAATCCCGATGCCGATTAATTTTTCCGGATACCGTTCGTGATCCGGATACGCATTCTTATCGGGATTATAGAGCTGCAAGAAGTGGAGTGTAGGCGTTAATCCCAATCCCAATTAATTAACCCGATCCCGATTCCGATAAGTAATACCGTTCGAGCACCGATTATAAGGAATCAGGTATTAGTTTCATTGACCATTTCCGACCACCCAGAACCAGAAACGGCCAAAACGGCGCCAGAAATCGAACCACCGACCGAGGGCGGGCCGCCCAAAGAAACTGCAAATGTTCCGTCGGCGGAACAGCCCTTGACTGTTCATAAAGGTGATCTGATCGTGCGCAAGAAGAGAAACGAGGTTGATTATGCTCATGTTTCTGAATTTTGCTTGCTGTTTGACAATAAAATATCAAAAAACAGCACAGTTTGCATATTGCCGGGGCACAGGTTCAGACCCGGCCGATTCAGGCCCGGCTGGAGCCTATGCCTATAAATGGGTCAAATATGCTGGGCCTGAATCGGCCGGGCATGAAAAACAGTGCCTGAACTTCCGGGCCTGAAAAGCCGCGGAAAAAGTCAGTTTACAACACTGCACCGCACCGATGTAGGTACATACATAACATATGTAGGTGGTGGCGATTGGTCCTGTATAGTAGAACCGGACCGAGTATCCAGCTCAGATCAGTATCAGATTATCCAGTTTGATTCTGCTTTTTTCTTTTAGGACCCAGCCTCCGAGGACGTGTGTTGCGAAACACATGACTTTTGCAACGAGAAACAGAAAACATCCGCCGGTTACCGACCAGATAACAATATGATACCACTAGTGGGTCTGATTGTGTTGTTGGTGAACTTTTTGAAATATTAGGTCGAATTATGTATGATTCAGTGCCTGTGACAGTGTGTATGTAGGCGCGATGTTTTAGCACAAATATCATACGAATGGCTTGTTTTTCATAGAGAAAGTTACTTTGTTGTGTTCCTTCGGGGAAATTTGTTTTGTGTCTTAATGGCGTTGTCATACTTTTCTATACATGCGGGTGCGATATCTGTGTGTTCACTTGGATTGAAATGATCAGATCACACTTGGTTATTGTTCCAAAAGAAGCTTGAAATAAATTTGTATTGAAGAAAACAATGTGGACCAACAATTTGTTATCCATGTATGCACCTATATGTATGTATAACTATAGTTCGAACGATAAGAGAATGCGTCACTTTCAAAGCAGTTCGATTCGAACATACAGTACATCTCTAAGAATACACGTGGCTATTATGGCAGCGATACTAATTGCTAACCAGTAACGTGGCTACCGTACTCATACCGTACGCAGTCGCCTTCAGAGCCTTTTCATTGCATAATTTCTTTTCGCAGAAAATAATCGTGTTTTTGGTTCGCAACACGTAGATAGTACGGTAGCTGCTACACACTAGTCGTAAATGTTGTTCGACGTGCGTGGCTAATATTGCGTGGCCACCGTAACCACCCGACGATCGTATATAAGCAGGCGAGTTTCCAAAAATTTCTCATTCTTTGATTTCATCGACGCGAATTCATCATAAAAAATCAGCGAAAATTTGAAGAAAAGAAATAAAAAAAGCCATCGCACAACATCAACATCACTTCAACACGGAAGAAAATGACGCCGACCCGATTCGCCCTTCTGTCGCTGCTACTGGCTGCGGCTGCCGTTTCGCAAGCTGAAGACAAGCCGACAATCAGATGCAACGTTAATGGCGAGGTGCAGGAAAACTGTAAATCATGCAGGGTCAGTTGTGCGATTGCTTCTCTGAAAAGCACACGTGGAATTATTGGTGGCACACATTGTGATGTATATGAGCATGATGCCGGATAGAGCTTTTTGCTTTGCGGCACCCAAACAAGATCAGATGGCTACTCTGCGTATGATGGTCATCAAATTTGGATCAAATTATTGATTGTGCTGATTTCTAATGAAGAATAATATATGATTGAGTAGTACAGGTCACCATGTTACTGTACATATGTGTAGCTATTTTATGGTTATCAAATTTTAGGGCAACGACGCAGCATCGAGCGCGTGCGGCGATCAAAAATGCGATTCAGGTATTGCAGACGAATGTGAATATTCGCTTATGATGATAAACATTATTCATACACGTCTCAGCCTTACGTAGTCACACACAAATGATTGAGGGTTCCAGTAAATTAAAAAAAAATTTCCGTTCTTTCGTTTGCGATGGACATACACCTCTATTTTTTTAATCATAATTTTGATCCGCTTTGAGCGCTCAACAGAGCATAAGTATTTCCAGGAAACGGTCCAATTCCAATCAAACAGGAAGGCGCGCGCAGGAAACGAGAAGAAACTAAACCGGTTAGCGTTCTGATAAGCTTCGAATTAAGTTGGTGATGTTGATGGTGACGCTCAGCATAAAACTGACGCAACAGAGGGATTGGAATTATTGACACTTGTGTAAAGTGTGATAACTCTCCGCTTGGAAACATCAGCTGAAACAGTAGTATCGTATGCCTACTTACCTGCTTTGGCAAGAATGCGTTACTGATGCCACGTCCATCTACCGTATTTTTTCGAATAGAGGCTCGTGCGTTTATCAGTTTTGGGATGTCCCTAACTCGACGGTCCTTGTTTGAGAAGGTCCTTAATTACTTTCTCTCGGGTCAAGTTGAAATTCGTGAAGCTCCCTTTCCAGACTGGAAATTGTCAAGATAAAACAATTTTATTAATTGTGCGCAGTGCACTAATGGCGAACGGGCAATTGAGCAAGACCACTGTGAGCAAGACTACTTTGGGCAAGTGAAAAAGAGCAGAAAACCGAATAGGCCTATGCAGGGTTGAAAAAAAAAATTTTTTATTAACGAGCTTTTTTTTTTAAAAAAAAATTTTTTTTTTGATTTTTTTTTTGACGAAAAATTTTTTTATTAGAAAAAGTGTTGCAAACGACGGTTCAGGATAAATGAAATCGATACAACACATTTTTCCAAAAATTGAAAAACTTTCGCCTCAGACCGAACTTGTGTGGTGACACCCGGTAGTATTGTGCAGATTCCATGGTCTCCGACCAGTCTGAGGTTGATGTTCACTAACGATGTTACTCTGATGTATGGTAGCATGCCGTACAACGTATTTTAATGCATCTAATGCCGTATATCTGATATACGACCATCAAAATATCGATTACAGCCGAAATCTTGAGCGTCAGATTGACTTTGCGCGCCCGGTTTTGCACCAGACCTGCATATATACATGTGTAGTAGCATGTAGTAGTACATTATCGGTGCCACATCACTATAAAAGACCAGCCCGCGCATCCCTGTACGGATTTGGGGACAATACAGGGCGCCGCAGGCGCGATTTTGGAAAAATTGTCTCGTCCACAGAAAAAAAGTGCCAATTTTTTGCCTCGAAAAAGGCCATTTTTGGACATTTTAGCCCATTTTGGGCAACTTTTTTTTATTAAAAAAAAGCAAAATCTGAGTTTCAAAAAAAAAATTTTTTTTTTAAAAAAAAAATTTTTTAATTGACCACTTTTTTTTTGAAACAACCCTGGGCCTATGCCAAAGCTCAAGCACAGAACTAAGCCTAAATGGAAGCCTAGGCTTGATGCAAAAATCAGTCTATGTTTAAGCCACTGGGACAAAATAAGACTTCTGCTCTATTGGCTCTGCCTTTTTTTCTTGCTCAAAGTGGTCTTGCCCAAACGAGCTTTGCTCAATTGCGCGGCCACCGAACCAATATCAAGTTTTTATTCACAGTCGAACACCATTTGTATTGGATATTGGGTGTTTATCAGAGGGAATGCGGGACACAGTAGTCAACGCAGCTGAATGTTTCAGAAAAGGTGTCGCTTGTTGACAGGCTATGGCATTCCTTAGACCTCTGCGTTATTGATGTACTTGCGTAGGGCTGAATGAAATTCAATAACGTCCTTGGGGCTGGCTTCGGCATGTGCGTATTCCAGACCATTTATGATTTTCAGAATGAAAAGAAAAGAAAAGAATGTTGCGACAAACAAGACTTCTGCAACATCGCAGCTCCAGACGACAAAGAGAAAGAGAAGGAGAAAGAAAAAGAGAAGGAGAAAGGGAAGGACAAGGACAAGGAAAAGGCCAGCGATGGTAACAGCGTGCAGGCAGGTGGTCAAATTGTGAGTTTGGCTACTCTGCTGTTGGCGCTGGCGGTGACCGCCTTCAATTGAGACAATTTTTGAGCAATGAGAAAAATTTTAATGTGAAATAATGTAAGTAGTGATCTTGAATAGGTTTTCTTCAATGAATAAGTGGTGTAAACAGTGATATAAGTTGGTGCCAAGCCATTCAAATTTTTGAGAAATGACAAAAAAGAAAAAGGTAATATAATGTGATATTGTTTTTCGGTGATAATAATAATAATACAAAAATAATGATAATTTAGGGCTCTAAATGACAGATATAATTTGAGTTGATGATTGATTGCCCTCTGACCTTACTGACTGAATAAAGATTCGACTGACTAAAACAGAGGTCCTGAATGTTTCAAAAGGCTGAAAAGAGCTACCCATCCGCTTTCAAAACCTTCTACAGGGCATTTGCAGTTCCATTTCCTATTCTTTCTTAGAATCTCAGACTGACTGACCCTGACAACCCTGACTGCAAGATAGCCTCGACTCCCCTGCATCACCAATGTTTCATTATCTCAGCCTTTATTCACTGCTGTTTCTCGTGACCGAAAGTGCTGCGATCAGATGCTATGCGAAAGATCGGAAAGTGGAGCACGGATGTTTGGCTTGCTGGATGGTTTGATTTTTTAACCACGATTCTTTTCCGTGTTTTCCTTTTATTTGTTCCGTCCCCACGTATTAAATTTTCGTTCCCTATTTTCAAAATGTTGTGCTTGATTCCCGGTTCAGAATGGCGCAGGTCAACAATTGTGCGAAAAGACCAGCAGAAAAATGTTCCGTTGAAGGACGAAGTGAATCTTCAGGTTGAGTCAAAGCTTCGCTTGATCACAAAACAATTTGTTGTGACGCGAATAATCTTTCTGTGCGGCTGCACTCAGGCAAGAGCAATGGTCCTGGGTACTCGAAGCAGATTATTTACGAAGATGAACACCGAGATCTGAGCGGTACCCGACTGAAACGATCACAGGTGAAGGAGGAATCCAATAAGTTTTTCATCGAAAAGTATTTTTTTTAATGCCAAGGACTCGAACAAGACGTGTTGTTGGACTGATCTGTGCAACAAAAAAGCCACTGAAGGGAGATGGGGCCGAATTAAATGTTTGCATGGATTAAATGAAGTCAGCGGATGTGTGTCGTGTAAAATGGTACACCTGGCTACATTCACAAATTCATTTAATGATTGATTGTTTGGTTGCCTACCATTCCGCGACACTTTTCAGGCCTGAAATTTCAGGCCCGACCACCTTTTCAGGCCCAGTTTCTCAAGCCCGGCCGATTCAGGCCCAGCATATTTGACCCATTTATAGGCTTAGGCTTGTGCCCCGACCGTCGCACAATAATCAATAACCGATCTCATTCAGCAGTCAGCACTTAACCTTGTTCATCAGGCATACGACGGTGCGAGAACGTGCGATAACAAAAACTACTGCTATTGGGGAGGTACTGCATAGTCCATCCATCGGATCATGGCACTTTTGTTTGGGAGGTTCAGGTTCCGTTGTGAAAAATTGTTCCTCCGCAAGGCAATGACAGAGAAAACGGCGCACAAAAGTAAAATAAAAACCGATTTCTCTTTTTTTCTTTTTCGTTATCCGACCGGAACCGGAACAGTACTGGATCCTGTCAAGCTTTTCAGCTGAAAAAAGTGTCATGAGCTGATAGATGGACTATACCTATTGTAATACATAAGAAGATAATGCTGCTCAGAAGACTGTGCATGTAGGGTTGTAACATGTCATACCAATCGTTTCATTTAGACATGGAAAACCACAATGTTCACATTGCAAGGACCTCAACACTGAGCGCTGATGAGATAACCATTGAGCATTCAAAAGTGCAGACTCAGACTGAGACGTCATATTACGGCACCGCACATGTATGCATTATACGTTTGTTGTTTGCTGAAAGAAATCTTTAGAAGAGCTGGAAATCCAAAATGTGAAACCTTTTTGAGAACTACGAATTCTGTTGTGACGATCGAGACTTCTGCAACGGCGTCAACCAAATACAAATGTTGAACAGCGGACAAGGACAAAAAGCCAAACTATTTATTTCAATGAAAAGCTTTCTGCTGATTGTGACCACAACGATCTTCAGTGATTATATATTTTTGTATTGCTCAATTTTTATTCCTTTCTTTAATTGAATAAGGTATACAGTTCCGTCTAAAATGTAGACTGTCGATAACAATTTCTCCCCTAAATCGGTCAATTATCCGGATCCTGTTCATACATCGAATTATCTTTTGCGAATATTTGGAATTCGGTGAGGTCATCCGGCAGCCTTAGTTTGCTCTTACTCTTGCACACTCCCGCTTTTCCATGTTTGCTTTTGCACTCGTATCTTGGCGATCCACACGTGGTGTGCAACTGGTTGCCCTCTGCTATTGGTGTCTCGATGCCCATCAAGCATGTCTGAAAAGATCAAATCGAAACTTCGGCCATGATCAGATTGGATCAGGAACCACAAGTTTACTCGGCGGACGGGCAATTGAGCAACGCACGTTTGAGCAAGACCACTTTGAGCAAGTGAAAAAGAGCAGGGGCCAAAAGAGCAGAACCTAAACTACATATGTCTAACCATTGGGACACAAATAAGACCTCTGCTCTTTTGGCTCTGCCCTTCTTTTTTTGCTCAAAGTGGTCTTGCCCAAACGTGCTTTGTCCAATTGCCCGGCCACCGTTTACTCGACAGTAGTTTTGCATTTAATTTCATCTTATTCAAATAGCTATAATTTTTAAATTATAGTTTAAATAATTTAAAATAAAATAAAGTTTAAAATAAAATAGTTTAAAATAAAATCGCTATAGTTTAAAATAAAATCGCTATCCCTTGTGAGCAAACCTTGTTGCAAACCGAATCGCGAAGAGTGACCAACTTAACCCAGTCACGATCGCGAATTTCTTCGTCGGCTTTTCGTTCGTGAGCATGAATCATGAAATGTGTGCTGAATATGTGTGACCATCGCCTTTTCCCGAAGACTGACTCTGCAGCAAAAAATATTTTGCACGTGTAGGGTTATGTAGGTACAATACGTTAAAACCGATGTGCCACCAGTGTAGTTCCTGGTGCGGGGGGGAGGGGGGAAGGGGGAGACCCAATTTTAAATTAAAGTCATTTTTTTGAGGTCGAATATTTGAGCAATTTTTCCCCTTTTTGAAAAAAAAAACTGAATGAAAACGGCATTTTGGTGATTTTTGACAACATTGAGCTAAACATCACTCATTTTGTGCCTAAAAATGCGAAAAATGCGCACCTTTTTTTAAAAAGTCTGAGATTCGGGGAAATTTTACCAAATTTGCCTAAAAAACGCGCAAAAACGAGAAAAAATGCAATTTTAATTGACAAGTCACTTTTGTGACTTGGTTTGCATCACTTATCAAGGGTGTTTACGTCATTTCGGTGCGATCCAACAGTCTGTGCTGGATATGGACCGATGATTGCTGCTCTGTGGCATCGGACACAACAGTTTGTGGCCGAATAAGCAAGATTCACTCATAAACCACACAAAATTGAGAATATAAGCTGCAGAAATACTTGTCGTGTCGCTGAATCAGTCGTATATGACCGACCCGATGGGGTATGACATCAAAGTACCATGTAAGTACATGCATACTGTGTCTCATGCTTCACGGGAAGGTATAATAACATCAGTTGGGGCATCTTAGATACCAAATACATGCCCCAAAAGTGATTTTGTGAAATAAATTTTTCGACCCTTGAGAAAAAAAATAACCCCCAAAAAGGCCATTTTTGGACTTTTTAGAACATTTTGTTCCCCCGAAAAATTTTAAAAAAAATTTTTTAAAAAATTTTTTTTTTCAAAAACCTTTTTTGCCCAGACATTTCAGTCCATTTTGGGCAACTTTTTTCATTAAAAAAGCAAAAGTTTCAAAAAAAATTCAAAAAGAAATTTTTTATTAAGAACTTTTCTTAAACAACCTGGGAGCACTTTCTATTTCATACAAATTGTAAGTTCTTACAAAAAAACGCTACAATTTGTACCCAGGTACAAAAGTCACTTCACGCAGTTACAATTGTGAGTGATACAATTGTAAGAAGTTACAATTGTGACTGGGTACAATTGTACCCAGCTACAAAAGAAAATTTTGTAACTCGCATTGTAAGAAAGAGAAAAATTGTAACTGGGTGCACACCGGTGGAACCGTCTTAACTCGACACAATTTGATTGTTTATCCATTATTTGACCGGGGCCCGATTTTTTAAATAATGTTTATCATCTCTAGATGCAATTTATTGGAAACTAATTTTAACAAACATGCGTTTCCATGGGGTGCCTAAGCGAAAGAAAATCGTGCCATCGAAACATTTTTAGCTGTATTGTATCCAGCACAAAAATTGTAGCTCAATACAAAATTATTATGGAAAGTGGATTTACAATTGTTTGTAACTTTTGGCTACAATTTGTAAGTTTTTATTGTATGAAATAGAAAGTGCTCCCTGGTTGTCAGTGTTACAGTATGTGAAATCAAGTGAACAATGAAAACGCACATTAACGAATCAAAGGCTGAAAATGATCTGTTCGATCAACGCCGTTTCAATGTTGTTGCGTTTCACTCGAATGCTCTTTCAATCAAAGCCTGCTCTATTTTTCACACAGAAGTTGTTTCTGGAAAGCAATTTTCGCATTTAACGGAGTGGAAAATTAGAAAATGGCTCTTCATTCACCAGCAAGCCAGAGCGTGGGTCCAGTGAATTTTACGCTTCATATTAGTTCATGATGCCTAAATTTGTCAATTAGTTCGGAATTACAAACCAGTTCCACAAGAAGATCACACTTTAATCTGTTCCTGGTTTGTGCGGTAATCTTGGTGGTCAATGATGTGGAAATTGAAACGTGTGATATGTACACCATAACATTGAGCAAAGGCGTGGGTGTATAGTTGGTCGCATAGTTGTCCGGTGGAAGATTGTTCGTCAAATCTCAGAACTTGACGCGCTTGAGCGTGGTTAACCGGTACGATTTGTCACATTATAGAACGCCAGTGCCGGCTGCTATTGTATGTTTGGCCGCTTGCGGTGTGCACACCTCGCATCCTGCTTGTAGTAGCAGGGCTGCGATAAGTGACCGGGCGCAAACTAACGGATTAGACGGCAGGAGTCAAAACCCGCCAGCGATTATGACGTACCACAATGACCGTTTGATATTTAGAACAGTTTAGCATAATTCTTTGATGACTTGATGTTTGAATTTCAGTTTCACTCTAGCGCCAAGCGACATCTCAATGCCCGTAGTGTACGAAGGCATTCAAGAGAAGCGGTGACCTGAATAATGATCACAAAGCACGTTCACGGCGATCAACCATTCAATATCATTCAAATATTCACTGTGTGGGGCAGCATTCAATCGACACGTATACTTCCCATTCACCGAAAGCACGTTCACTCGAACGTCAAGCCTAACGAATGCATTGAATGTTCCAAGGCGCTCAAAACAAGCTGCAGGCTGCAAAGTCATTCTCGCCAGATTCGCTCGGATCATCAACCATTCAAATGTATTGAATATCCAAAAGCATTCAAGATCAAGGATCGACTTCGTTCGCACTATTCCGTTCACTCTGATAAGCGGCTGTTCAAAATGTACACACGGCGCGGCTTCGTTCAAACATGCGGCCAGTCCAGCTGCTCTTTATAAACAGGTTCACTGGAGCAACAGGCCTTTCAAATGCCATAAGTGTTCAAAGTCATTCAAAACGAAGTTGGAACATGCACTCTCACGAACGTACTCACCTAGACCAGTGACAGTTCAACTGCTCATGCACTGTGCCGTATTCAGTCAATCTCTTAAGCCTCTAAAGGGCATCCACATTTGGTGACGAACCACGATCAATACAAATCAAAATATTCACAGCTGTGTAAAAATATTGCTATGAATGAAATCAATGCAATTATTACATTCATTATACGTGTTTTATACACTGTTACATTGTGGATGCGGTTAAACGTTGCTATTGAGAAAGCATTCGCAATATGGTCCTGAGATCACCAAGCACAATTTCAGTATCACACAACTAATGCACAAGTTCGTGTCATTTTATAACAGCATCAATATTTAGTCGGAGCTCACGTCCGTCTGAACAATGCTTCCACGCTTGACAGCTGACAACTTTCGTAGTTGTACGGTTTCTTTTCATAATAATAAGCAAGTTCGTGCTTGGCTGCGTGCGGCGTGCACAACATCGCATCCTGCGTGCAGCTGCTGCTGTGAAGCGTACAGTAGGCGGGATTGCGGTGTACGCGATACGTAACCTGAATATGAAGATCAGAATTCTGCGAGTTTTCAGGCCCTAAAGTTCAGACCACAGCTGACGCCTTTTTAGGTCAGGCTTCGGTTTAGGCTCCAACCTATCATGTGACTGAACTGTCAGACAATAGAAATAATTGGGGAAGAAACGAATCACGCATGCTGTTATTTGCTGCGTGTCACTTTCCTCAGTCACTGGACAATACTCGTCTTACTAACCGATCCGCATTCCGGACTCTGCAAGCACTCAATCTGACAACTCCACAGCGTTCCATCCCAATTGTCATACTCCTTCAATGTGCGCAGCGCGTGTGCCTCGTAACGCAACAGAATGGGGCCGTCGAAACACACTGCAATGGGTGACATGGTGAAGAGTGACTTCCCAAAGAAATTAAAGCGAGATCATTTGAGCACAGCGAATTTCCGAAGTCTAGTTTTGGCAAATCAATTTCTAACCAGGTGGTTTTGTTGTTGGCGCTAGTGTTTCGGTGGTTGTTGTTGTTGAGATTGGTGTACTTATGGCGGTGTGAGGAGTGGTCGCTGGCCTACTTCGCTGCGATCTTGGTGTTGAAAACCTGCAGCGAGGTTGAAGTTGAGTGACCCAAATCAAATCCTTGCATATGGATGGGCGGCATTGTCGGTTCACGCTGTTTATGCAGCCTGATAGCACGTTTTCAGTCTGGATATCGTGCGCAAGATCACTAACCTTTGTCTCCATGGCCTTTCAGTGACAATGATACTTTCATCCTCGGGGTCAACGTCGGATGTCGGACCACCAATAGCTTCCAACCAACTGAGCTGTGGCCGTCCCGGTTTGGGCGCTCGCGTTGGGTACGTGAAACCGGACCGAATCGCTCGGTCATTTCGCTCGAATTTGGGTGTCTGTAATTTATGTTTGGACCGCTTGGCGGAATGCCAATACCGTTATGCTAAAGAAAACGTTCTTAACGTGAACGATACGTGGAGTTATACTTGTCAATTTTGGGCTTGTAGACAATGAGGACAAATTTTTGCTATAATTAATTATATTTTGTGACAGAGTTGGGGTATTAATTTCGACCAGCGTAAGAGTTGTTTCCCTGCACCAAATGGACAACTTTTACGCTGGACAAAATTTGTCCTATAACCCTATCACAAATAGGATTACAGTATAACAAAAATTTGTCCTCATTGTCCACAAGCCCAAAATGGACAAGTATAACTCCAGCTTTAATAAACATCACGCACCTTCGCGGTGCTCGAATTCTCCGCGAACAATTTCTGTAAGTCGAGTCCAATCTTATATTTACGGCCATCAGACGGTTGGGACTCTTCAGTGCTAAAATCCTCATAGATCGAAGGCGCAGGCTGTGGCGCGACGACGAAGGGTTTGGAGGATGACGGAAGACTGGATCCAATGAGCGAATCAGGCAGATCGCTGTAAAGTTGATGTGAAGATACATATGTGGTTGTCTTTGTGAGGTGTTCACTAGTTCACACAGCTGTGAAGCCAGACTTCGCCCAGGACTCCTGAGCCAATATGGTGTCATAAACGGGCGGCTGATGTTGCATGCAGTTATGCACTGCAATATGCAAGCTGTTGTCAAGTCAAGACTCCGCATATATTATGCAAATACACGCCATTATCGCAACAGAACTTGAGGACAATAACACTGACTTGAACATGCAGTAAAAGGCAGGCAAGGAAAACGTCTAACAAAGCGTCCGGTTCCTTCGATAACAAATCCGGTCCGGCAGCAAAAATCCGTTCCCAGTCTGGTGTGGTTCTACTGAGAGTCGCAGTCGTTGTTGTTGTTGTTGGAGTGGTCGTCGTTGTCGAGGCTCTGAAATTGGTGGCAGTCAAAGGCAATTCTTGATTAAGCGTCCAACGCACACTGACTGTGAAAAACGACAGGACACATTTGGGGTTTACCCTTTCCACTCGCACGATAACGCCGGGCAAAAATGTGTCAGCTTTTAAAATCTGCAGGGATGAGCCAAGTGCTCTGCCTTTGCTCCTTCGTCTTTGGTTCATCAAAGGCATTCACCTCGACTATTACGTGTCTGTCTTTTCCATATCAGTCATCAAAATATCTAATTTGACGACGTATAAAGTGTGCACAATAATGTTTGAAGTGCGCAATGTTCTCACACGCGTCGCGCAACTTCACGTCAAAGTGTGCAGATTGAAGTGTGTAGAAAGAAAAAATGACAGAATTATTGGCTAACGTGGTAGTTGTTATCGTCGTCGTGGTCGTCGGTATTGCTGCAGTCGTCGTCGTTGTTGTTGACCTCAGTCCAACTTTGTCCAACCACGGCACATTTTCCTGTTCATCAAGGCCAAGACTGTCCAGTCTCAGCTCCTCCAGAGGCTCGACGAAGTTCGTATAGGCATCTGAGAGGGGAAAACGATGTTTCGTGACGCGCTGTTCGTCAAAAAAAAAACTGTGATCGGGGATAATTTTTTTTCATGAGTCGATAATTCGCCGAGAACAGAGACTTTCAGCCAACGTCCGTCGAAATTGAACATAACGAAAGCGAAACCTTGGACCATATGAACTGTACTGAGCGGAACGTGTGACTGTTGGCAAACTTCAGTACGTTCGCTGTTCACGCCACGTGCAGAGCAGTTTTTAATGTACAGTGATTCCACTAACCTGGATCGCATACTCTGCCATCGATTATTGCATCAAACGAGTCGAGAGCGACCTCGGACCCAAACGAGGCGCCTGTCACGATAAAGTAAAGCTGAAAATTTTATTTTTTTTCGGTGAGGATAATTGACAGCTTGAAGCAGAACCGCTCTGTGAATGGTGTCTGATGCTCAAAGCGTGATGTCACCAATTGCAATAAAATAAAATTAGATACCGTGTACACCGCAAAAATTCGTCAATCACGAAACACACAATTTACCGTGTGTATTCCGGCCGGAATGAGCACGGCCTCCTTCAGCCGATCGTCGCATTCCCAGAACGCACGGCTCATTCGTTTGCATGGTTTCCATTGATTCAACGGTCCGGTGATTGGGAATCGTGGATGCTCGTCATCCCATTGAGTCTCCCAGAGGCACTTCTCGCTCGGACAACGACAGAGCGCGCGGTCAATGCACAGACGAAGACGGACGCTGGCAAGATTTTGGGAGACTTTTAAATTATGACGAATTGGTGTATTGTTTTTTGATTCCATCAAACGTGAAAAGACAAATCTCTGTTTGTGTGTGTCTCTCAACAAATTCTGCGCTCAACTTTTATCAATGAAGACTGGACTTGTTTCGAATTTTTCACCGAATCGCGAAAGTGTGAATCAACAACACCGCCGCGCACTCACCCGTAGGTTCCGATCCAGTACTTGAAGCTGAAATATACATCGCCCTCAGCGTAGAACTCTGTCGATTGCAGCACAATAGGTGTACTCGAATACGCACTGCGCGACACCACACGCACGTGGTTGCTGTCTGCAAAAATCTTGAGACAAGACAATGGTGATCTTTTTCGCTGTGAGACGCTCGCTTCAAATGGAGCACAGAGGATCATATACTTGGACTGAACAGAATGCAAATCAGTTGCCTGTGTATGATCGCTCTTGACTGGAGTCACCGGCACAAAGAAGAAAATTGCTGCTTACAATGGCGCACACACACACACACACACACACACACACACACACACACACACACACACACACACACACACACACACACACACACACACACACACACACACACACACACACACACACACACACACACACACACACACACACACACACACACACACACACACACACACACACACACACACACACACACACACACACACACACACACACACACACACACACACACACACACACACACACCCGGCCGCCAACACACACAAAACACACACAGCGTTAAAGCTTACCGATCAGGAATTGGAAAGCGGGTAGAAAATACCAGACGTGAGTTGTCGCCATGATTGAATGCTTCGATTGTACAAATGTGAGTGTCGAGCTACATTTTTGGTCACATTACATAATGCATTGTAAGGTGCAAACTCGTTATTACGGTCTGAAAGCATCAGCTGATTATTGACCAATCTACAACATCTATCCTGGACTTTCTATAATTATCAATTTCATAAAGACTGAAAGCCATAAAACACTTTAACTAAACCAGACACGCCCTTTTACTGAACACGTTTATTTTTTGTTTAATTACGAGTCGCCATTTAAAAGCTTAGTTAGATTATTCGCTAAGCGATGAACTTAAATCAAACGGATGGTGTTCGCAACTTAGCAACAAGACAGCACTTACATAACATGGAATGAGAATCAATCAACGGTAGGCAGGTATACAGCAGGAAAAATGATCATCAGATAATTTATTTCTGGCAGAGTTTTGCTCATGATGTTTTAATAAAAAAACAAGGAAATGTCTGCGACAGGCTTGCATACTGTTTACCATGCTTCGTAACTTTTTTGGATTTCATTTCGCCGATGTGACGGTTATTGAGTGCCGTTACTCATGTAAACGCAGCCTTCTTAGTACGTGTAGTCTCGTTTCGTATAATTTTGTGCTCACTATCTCGTTCCAGCAATGTTAGTCGCTCAATCTATCGCGAAAAATGTTTTCAGCGTACCAAACTATAAAATTTATATAATTTTATGAATCAGATGTCGCAGCAGTTGAAGTGGACGCGATATGATGCGAACTTATGATTTCTCAGCTGTACGTGTCTTCACATATATTCCCACAAAGGATATTGCAACGTCACCAAAACATGCGCGCGTCTTGTGATTTGCGGCGAACGAAAAGAGGAAAAGTTTCGTTGAAAACTTATGCTACGTAGATATGTGAGGTTTGCTTTTTGACGAAAAGTTGGTATTATCCGGCATTCATTGCGCACAGTATTTCTTCAATGCTTATTGAACGGTAATGCGTTGGTGCGTATGTATCGAGCGGTCAGAATGTGCTTCCCCTGGGGTGGGGTGGTGTTTACGTAATACCTTGCGCGCCCCATATTTGGTGTGCTGTTTTCAATTTTCGGGCTAAACTGTTTACAAGCTTTGTTACGGTGCTCTGTGGCTTAAATATGCCTACGGTCAAACCTTTGCGGCTGATGTTTCAGTCGCCAAACTAAAGGAACAACTCACTTTGGGTGTTCGGCTGTTCACGCTTATCAGGCCAGCCTGGAATATACATATGTATAGTCCATCCATCAGCCCATGACACTTTTTGCCGGCTGAAAAGCTTGACAGGATCCAGTACTGTTCCGGTTCCGGTTGGCTTTCGAAAAAGAAAAGAAGGAGAAATCGGTTTGTATTTTATTTTTGTGCGCTGTTTTCTCTGACATTGCCTTGCCTATGAACAATTTTTCACAACGGAACCTGAACCTCCCAAACAAAAGTGCCATGAGCTGATGGACGGACTATACCACACCCCTGCCCAGCTTTTTATACCTCATTTTGATGACGCGTTGAAGGTAGTACGTCGGGTAAGTAATTTCTGACCACTTTATGCTTGCAAGAGATGTTATAGTTCTTCCTGCCAACAGCAGCATCAACGAAGACCGTTGTGATATTTTAAAAACTTGTGGGAGGAACAAAGTTATACGACGTATCAGCAGTTTGCATAAGTGCAGGTAAACCTCCAGCGCATTTGTTCTTTGATCCGTTATCGCGCATCAATTGAATGGGGCATAATCCTGAGATAGGTAATTGTGCTATTTTTAAAAATAAACATGAAATTTTTTATTCAGTCCGATAGCTGATTATCGAAAGTGCGATGATTTATGAGTTGTTGTAAACGTTTGAGCGACTCTCTGCAGACAAGTCCGTCGCTAATTGCGATATGTGATGTCTGCCTGTAAACTTCGTGTTGTGTAATAATAACGTTGCTTTTTTGCAACCACATGGAGAAACTCAACTACATAATATTCCACACACACACATAACTGTATGTACATATTTGTGGAACGGATAATCAAATCCAGAAGCTTTTTCAGTTTGCGTTTGAAAAGTTGTTCAGTCCATGTTTTACTACATGTTTTCGCACACTGTTTTTAAGACAAACTTTAAGCTTGCGTCACATTAAGTTTGTTTTTCCAGTTTAGTGAAATAATAGTAAATTAACGTGTACAGTACATGTGTAATGTGTGCGCATGGCAAACTGTTTTTCAAACCTTTTGGGGATTTTTACAATATGCATTGAATTTTGTACCCTTGCTCGCTTTCCTGAAGCAAAACAATTTTTATACTGTAGCTGCCGGAGTTTTTCATTAAAGTCACGGAGGTTCATGGAAAACACATCCGTCGACCAAACGGAAATTTTTCAATCTGCAGATAGAGTGCTGAGCCCTGATATTGCTGCTTCATGCCTTTCGCCTTCAACAAACTCTCGGAACACCTGACTCAAAGAAAAATGCTCAATTAAATCCTACAGTACGCGCCACCTCCGTAAGAATATATTTATAACTTGCGAATTGGGCGCTACTTGCGCTGATGAACAAGCAAACTCACGTGTTTATTGGTAATTAACACCGTTTACGAAGTGTGGCGTGGGTTGACTTCGTCCGGCTTTCTGAAAATCTTTCCTGTTTTTTGTTTGCCCTTTTCACTCTCGGTTCTCGACACGAGTCAAAAAGTGGGTACAGGTTCGGTACAACAGCGGGGGGATTTCTTGGGCACCAATAGTTAAGGATATCCAGTAGAAAGATTCGTGGGGTCCTGGGCCAAAGATGCATGTGGTCCTGTGCTGCAGTGGCATGGGGCCCTGTGAAAAGATTCATGGGACACTCCATGCCGGGAATACATGGGGCCCGTGCAGAGATAGTGCCTGGGCATACATACATCTGGTATAAAATAGCCCATGCCGAAGTTCTTGTAGTTCAATGAGCCAGCAACCACCATTAGTGACAAACCCACTGATCCAGTGTATGCTTTTGGGAGAAACTTTTCAAACGTGGTGCCTTGATATTACAGTATTGTGGAGCAGCTCATAATAGCTCAAAAGGGTATAATTCTATTGGCAGGTCCGGATGATTGGAGCTCTGTCCTATTCGTAGTTCGAGAAGTTGATTATGTTTACGTCATTACTGAGCTATCATGACGTTACGGAGGTGCGTTGTGGCTTCTGCGATATTTTGTGATCTCTCCGTAATATTTTAAGACTTCGGGTGTGCTTACAAATGTATGGTTCTGTCGAGTCACCGCCACATAATGCCCTGAATACCTGAGAACATTATCAGAAAACGCGCCTGAAATGATTTTTTAGGTTTGACTCCTCGCTTGTCCAAAAACTGGATTTGCTACAGTGTTGCCATGACAGCCGAAATTGTTTTAGAGTGTCACCTTGCCTGCAAGTGATGATTTTTTTAAATTCAATAATGAAAAAATCATAAACCGACTCAAATGCTGTTCATTTCAGATCATCTCACTTGGGTATCGAAAATTGTGCACCACTTCCACTACGCCTATTGATTCATAGCGCTCACAACTTCGAACACAAAATGCACGTACCGTCTTAATGCATAATTACCAAATTACTAAAACTAAAAATCTTGTGACTAATTACTGAGACCAATTTATGGTACATGGACATTTATGCCTTTGTCTTTCCCGTCGCCTGAATAAGTCGGCAGTTATGTATGTACTGTATATAGCTCGCAGATAGCTATTGAGGCGTAGCGTTATAATTTGGTAATCAGCGTAGTCGGCAACTGTATTCGGACCTAAAATCACTCTAACTCAGTTTGCTTCTAAAAAGTTCTCAATTAAAATTTTTTTGAAACTTGCATTTGGTTTTTTTAATTGAAAAGTTGACAGAATGGGCTGAAATGTCCAAAATAGCCTTTTTGGAGGTAAAAAAATTGGCACTTTTTCTGTGGACGGGTCAACTTTTTCAAAATCGCGCCTGCCGCGCCTTGTATTGTCGCCAAACTTGTACAGGGATGCTCGGGGTGGTCGTGTATATGGTGATGTGGCACCTATAATGTACCACTGCATGCTACTTGTATGTATAATGCAGGTATGGTGTAAAATCGGAGTGCACAAAGTCAATCTGGTTTGTGATCGATATTTTGGTGGTCGTTTATCACTCAAACGGCAATAGATGCATTAAAATATGTTGTGCGGCTGCAAAAATACAATGGAGCAACATCATTAGTCATGGTCAATATGGCCCAGTCCGAAAACAGGAGAGTGTAAAACAAATAACGTGACGCATCAGAACCATCTGAAGCGAATCGAATAAAGGATTGTAGCGTTCTGGTTCGGGACAATAATCGCCAGAGACATCAGACAGAACTCGCCTAATGAGCAAGCATGTTTTAAAATAAACTACAGCGTTTTTCCACTGGAGCAATTTTAACAATTTTTGCCAAAATAGGGAGCCGATTGTTGCCTGTACGGAGAAGAAAGGATGTGTGGGAGTCACAAGCGAATTTAGGGAGCACAGGCAGTGGTTTCTAAAAAAAATTTTTATTAAAAATTTTTTTTTTAAAATTCGTTCCAAAAGTTAAAAAAATTCTTTTTATTATTTCAAACTTCCAAATTTTCTCTATTTTTTTGCTCTAAAAGTGCTATTTTTGCATAAAAATTGCTACTGTTGACATCACCTAACCCTACCATGGGTGTATTGGGTGCCATAATCGTTGTTTTGTGGCATCTAGACATAGTCCACACACTCACAAGGCCTCTCATATGACTACACACGTACATGTGACTGGGTGGGCATTTATTTATCCTTGCCCCAGACCCGAAAGGAGTGATTCTATTTTGTATTCACTCTAATTTCACACTATGTGCAGCTTATTTGCATTGGTCGTGTACCTAGACGTCATAATTTCACCCAAAATTCCAATCCCGAATATCAGAAAGCCATACCATCACACCCCCACCACCTGGAGAAGGGTACGGGTGTGTACCTGACTATGGTTGGTACTTATCGACCATTGGATAGCGTGGTTTTCGTATCACCTGTGCTTTATATGCACTTAGAACTAGAACACATTATGTAACAAAAATACCCCTATTTTGTACTTGAGCGCTCATTTTTTATCGTGTTGGGCAGATTTTGGCTGGAATAAAAAAAAATTTTTATTAAAAAAAATTTTTTTAAAAATGGGGTTCCAATAAAAAAATTATTTTATTAACCACTGGGCACAGGGGCCTACACGGCTCTCCTTTGGTCAAAATGGCTCCTAAAAAGGGGGCACTGTTTCGGAGAGAAGAAGGAAAAAGGACCTCCTAAATCACATGATTTTCACTCGGTTCAAACGTCAAAAAATTGCGCGCTTCGCGCGTCAGATAATACATCCATATATCATTGAAATTTGACTGTCACGCGTGCAAAAGGTGCTAAATTGTTTGCCACCATATGTAGTTGGCACGGCTCAGTGGTGTACTGGGAGGAGGGGGTTTAGGCCGCTCTCTGACAAAAGCAAAAAGCAAAAAGCAAAAAGTTCACAACACACTTTTTGCTTTTTGCTTTTGTCAGAGAGCAAAAGCAAAAAGTTGACTTTTTGCTTTTTGCTTTTTGCTTTTGTCAGAGAGCAAAAAAGCAAAAAGCAAAAAGTTGTGCAGCGTGCACAATCAGCAAACGTTAGCGTGTTCCAGACCTGTGTGATTATTGATTTTCGGGTTTGTGCAGCCTGGTTTTGGGCGTAAAAAGTCATGATGACTTTTTGCTTTTTTTTCAAGTTTTTGCTTTTTGCTTTTGCTCTCTGACGAAAGCAAAAAGCAAAAAGCAAAAAGTCAACTTTTTGCTTTTGCTCTCTGACAAAAGCAAAAAGCAAAAAGCGAAAAGTGTGTGGTAAACTTTTTGCTTTTTGCTTTTTGCTTTTGTCAGAGAGCGGCCTAACCCACTCTCCAACGGTATGGGGCATGGGAAATCGGCCGGGGGTATGGGGTATGGGAAACAAGTTCACTTTTGGAACAAGCACACACCTTAGAATTAATTTTTTGACCCCGAGAAGTGCAGAAGTTGACCATTTTTTGCCTAAAAATGCCATAAATCGTTTGGAAGATACCAGCAAGAAAGCCCTGTTTTAAGCACGCATCGGTTTGATGATATTTCTTATGCATACATGCTACACAGAAGCGCGCGTATCGTTTGTGTGGCTCCTGTGTTACCGTAATCCTGTCAGCATGAGTCAAGCCAATCATACGCCAATCCTTTATTCAATTTCGCCGCCCTTAATTAAAACATTAATAGCCTGTCCGTACTTATAATTATGCCGCTCGCCCACTGAGCGTGATTTTTGATAATTATCCAATCCGCTGTTTAATGGACGAGTTCTTATGTTAATCACTGACTGGCAAGTGACTTTTCCAGCTACGTGACATTGTTTTATAGGTACATCGCTATCTGAGACGAAAAGGGAAATCTTAAAAAGTGATTAAACTTGTGCGCAAGCATACAGCCGAAGTATACAAACGAAAATTTCGTCTGTTTCAAGAACAATAATGAACATCGCCAACTTCAAGTCTTGTTTTGTCACATTTCTTCTCGTGGTAAGTATAAGGTTAATGTGTCCTTTTCTTGTTAAGCGTCTGAAATTTCTGTTCCAATCGCGAGGATCATTTACAGACAGCGACTACACCGTGCAATGCAACGAGAGGTGCCAACGGTCTGCAGAAAGGCGATATACTGGGACCAGTAACTACGAAATTGGCTGGTAAGGGCGGACTTAGGTTGAACACGGAATCCGGACATATTTGTATTTAAAAACTTTGATCTGTTTGCGGATGCGGAACACCATCTGCTTTTTCCGGAAATATTTCTGGATTCCGGCTTCTGGATGAAACTTGAAAAATGCAGAACTCGGAAATGTTCTGATTTTCTGAACTCGGAATTGTTTGTTCCCTTGAAACACAGTGAAGGAACATTTGATTAAATGTTAATTCCGTGTTAAGCTAAATTTATCGGCAATACTGAATCCGGAAAAATTTCCGGACAAACGCAAAAATAAAAAATTCATCAGGAAATCAGAATCAGGAAATATTTCCGAATTCCGGCTTGCGTGTTCAAGCTAGTAAGTCCGCCCGAAGTCCCTATACCAACGATTTTAAGCTATACCATTCTGAAACAAATTTTTGGACATCCAAAGCCTGATTTTTCAGATCCATGCCTAAAACATCGATGTCCCGCCGGATACATATGTTTGTTCACGTTTGCACGAATTAGCAACAACGGTGCTTGGCTGCCGAAAATTCTGCCGCGGGCCGTTTGCCGTTCGATTGTTCCGCCGAACACGACACCGATCATTGGTGAGATTGCATTTACACTCGCCAATGATAACACTTACACTTACACATTACACTTACAGTATCTACAGGTACATTTACTACATTACACTTACAGTATCTACAGGTACACTTACACATTACACTTACAGTATCTACAGGTACACTTACACATTACACTTACAGTATCTACAGGTACACTGCTTACACGTTTACGCTCTTGCACATTACAGTTACACTAACTTGCTGATTATACTTGCATTTGTAGATTACACATACAGGTTACACTTAGCTAGATTGGAGATTACACTTCCACTTACACATTACGCTTACAGGGTACACTTACGCATTGTATATTACACACTTCAATAGTAACAACACACGATACAAAATCACTATGCACATTGCACTGACATATTACACACTCACAATTCCACTTACATGACGCTATATGCAGTTACATACACGCATTATTACAGACGACGTGTGCAAGGTCGGCAGTTGTCCGTCGCATCTACAGTGCGTGTCAACCGGTGACCTGTGCAAAGATGTCAAACTGATGTTGCTGTTGCCCATCTGTCACGCTCGCTACGTTTGTCTATCGGCACCAATTGTAAGTTTAAGAGCTGTTCTGGGTATAAAGGTGGAGTTATACTTGTCCTCATGTGGACAAATGGGTTTGAGGACATTTGTCTACACAAGAGGACATTTGGACAGTGTGGGTCGTGTAGACAACCCATACTGTCCAAAAGTGTCCGTTTTGTCCACAAGCGAACCCATATCAAAATTGAAGAAAGAGAAAAAGCACAATTTTGCTGAAACAGCTTGCGGCTGAAAATAAGCAAGCTATCAAATCAATTAAAGTTTCTGGATCACCGAATCAACAACCTGAATCTAGAATTAAAAGTCAACGCACAATAAAAGCTGGTAAACTGAAAAAGAAATATTTTGGGGGCCTACCCCCCCCCCCGCAAGAAACGTCACTGCCCATCAACTCTTGTCAGCGTTGAGCATATTGCTTCAATTACATCCTGATGGAGTTGATGCGTTGTGCTAATTCTTGCCTTCGATCTCGCTAATTATTCCGTGATTATGATATTCTGCTGAACATAATTATTCCCAAGAAAAGGTCGGTCTTTTATCTTTTACTACAATCAACACACCCACAGGGTTTCGGGTGGTGGGCATTTTAGTCAGGCACGTCTCTGGGACCCGACCAATTCTGGCCCAATCAACCGGGCCCGATCACCTGAAACCCGATCAACTAGGGCCCAGTCATCTGGGGCACCACACCAAATGAACTTTAGGCTTAGGCTTAGGCGGCTTGAGGTTAAGCTTGGGCTTGGGGTGATCTGACTCCTGTTGACCGGGCCCCACCTAACAGACTAGACTTTGATGCCACTACACTTGCAGGAGAACCTAGCACTTACAGAATGTACATATGGGTCTCAAGCGGGGCGGATCAGGCGGACCCGGCCCGGCCCGGCCCGACTTTCCCAAAGGTGGGACCGGCCCGGACTGAACTAAATTTTTATGGTAATCTTCTGAGGCTAAGTTTTTGTTTCAATGTAACAGTTTTGTGACAAAAGTTGCGGCGTAGGACGCCACTGATCAATTTTACGTCGGAATTGCGAGAAATTTGGGACTTTTAAACCAAAAACGGTTCTTTTTCACCACTTTTGGTTACGCCGGGCCTATTCGGGCAGGCCATCTCTGTCCTATCTTCCGCATTTCCGGCCCGGCCCGACCGAGACAGCTCCATTAAGACCTCTGGATGTGTCCCGATCCCGCACCAACCCACGGGGTCAGGGTGGTGTGCTTTCATTTGTTTTTGTTTCACCTTTGCGATTTGCATGTGATTCAAGACTTGTTTTGGGCTCTGGCACTTCCAACAAGTTGATATAAACGCACACAGTTGCGTGGAAGGCGAGAAATCCCCATATTTCAAAGTTGTCCACAGGCCAAAAGTTCAAATTTTTGAACTCTGATCATGAGGACACTTTTGGACAGCTCGTGTGGACAAATGTCCGCATGAGATTGTCCACATAGTGAGTTATACTTGTCCTCATCCAAGTATAACTCATCAAGAGGACAATTTGTCCAAAACTGTCCGCAAGCGTGTCCACAAGACCCAGTATGGACAAGTATAACTACACCTTAACTGCTTTCAATGCTCAATCTTTTTCGTATCTGGTTCGCTAAGCACAACACACTGCTTCAGGTAACCAAGACAACTCACGTAACAACAACGAATTCAGAACATCGTCATCGAAGGCTTTGATGGGTCGAATGAAATATGTAAATCCGTTCTACAACAAACTATTGCGTGTGCCATAGATTAGGAATTTAGTACCTAAAGTTCCGTCCTTAATTGTCTTTTCTGACTTTCACCTGTTCTAGTTACTGTGTTTGCATTTTCGGGTTTGCCCCTTTAATTGTAGGTAGTTGACGATCTGAGTTGAACACATATCGTTTACAGGGTTGGGCAAAAAAAACGACGGCGTTTTTTTAAGAGCGTGGGCAGGTAATTTTCACCCGAAGTGTTCCGGAAAAAAATTTTGACCCCCCAATTTTATTTGTTCATTGGATTAGGCATACGTTGAACCTCCCAAATCCCAAATTTGAGCTGCACCTGAACAACCGTTAAATTGATATGGCTCAAAAAAGGTGCACTGGTCGCACTTTTTGGCATTTGACCAACTTTTTACATTTGTCCATATTACATGCGCATGTTCCAAGACTGCTTATTGGTAGTTGTCGCGCAGAATAAACCATTATCTGGCTATTCGAATCGTCCCAACACATTGTCTGACTACCTTTTGTTTTCGAGAAATTTGTAATTTTTCTCCGTCAGCCTGGTGTCCAAACGGACACTAAAGAAGCGCAAATTAAAAAAAGTACTAGGGTAGCCTGACCAAACGGCATATGCAGTCATTTGCACGACTTTCAGGGCTAACTAGGCCGATAGATGGGACACCTTGCAAATCCGCAAAATTTTTTTCTATGATCAAATTTGTGAAAATTTTTGTCAAAAAATGACGTTTTTTCACGTTTTTTTGTCTTTGTATGAGTGCCATTATTAATCGGTGCACTACTAAAATCTGAAAATACGCTCAATTAGTCCTTAGACAGTTTCAAATGAAACGAAATATTAAGCAAATTCAGGCAGGCACACAGCAGCGAGTTATTCGCGCACGCGCAACGCCCCCATTTTGACACTTTTTAACTCGCCAATACCCCAAGCCCAAAATGAGCAGAGCGTAAAAAAAAAATTACGTGTCTGTTACCAGTGCCGCTTTGCACATTAACACATTTAATCATTATTAAAGTACATGCATGTAAAAAAAGATAAAATACGCATACCTGCGAAACAGTATGTATGTACATATGTATGCGCATGCCATCTGACGCGTGTGTTTTCATGTGCCAATGTGCTCAATTGATACATGCGATGTTTCTAGGACCATACAACTTGAATAGCAAGGAAAATTATGCTGGAAGTACTTTTACTAGCAAAATTTATGTACTTGTGTTTCAGTGCACGAGTCTGAGTCTACTTTTCAACAGTTTCGTGACTCAGCAAAAAGTACTGACGTAGCCTGACCAAACGGTTTATGCAATCATTTGCACTATTGTTTGGGCTAACTAGGCCGATAGATGGGACACCTTGCAAAACCGCAAAATTTTTTACTATGATCCAATTTGTAGAAATTTTTGTCAAAAAATGACGTTTTTTCGCGTTCTTTTGTCTTTGTATGTGTGCCGTTATTAATCGGTCTGCTACTAAAGACTGACGCGGTAATACCCCCAGCTGCAAGTGAACCGAGCACAATCCGAAAGTTACGTGAGTGGTAACAATGACGTTTTGCAAGTCACGGCCTGCAGTCATGGTTAATAGATGTATGGGCGTTAAGCAACAAAATAGTCACACTTGCGCAAACGCTGAGCCAAACAGTAACTTCTATTCCGCGACTTTTCACACCCGGAGGTTCAGGCCCGACCTTTTAAGGCCCAGTTTTTCAGGCCCGGCCCTATACAGGCCCGGTACAGTGTCACCGTCACCCATTTATAGGCTTAGGGTTAGGCTCCAGCCGGGCCTGAATCGGCCGTGCCTGAATGGCCAGGCCTGAACCTGTGTCCCGGCACTTAGCAGTTGCACAATAAGTAGTTTCGGTTTCAGTATGCTCATTGGGGCTGGCCCTCATTGAATGCGCACTGTGTCGCGATTATTTTACCTCTGTGTTTCAGGTCACGTGACGGCATCCACACTTCATCAGTTTTGTCTTGTCACTGGGCAAAAGTTACCTACGCAGCCTGACCAAACGGCATATGCAGTAATATGCACCACTTTCCGGGCTAACTATGCCGACATGTGGAATCCACAAATTTTATGGTATTGTTTTATTGAATTTTGTCAACAAAGGGGTTTTCACGTGTGTTTTCGTGACATTATTTCCATCATTTATACCGTGTTGTCTAGTCCAAATTGGATTCATTGGAACGACTAAATCTTAAAATAACTACTTTTAAAGGGCTCGGGACATAACCGAAGGAAGGGTGGCAGGGCATATTGGTATACACCGTTGGAAAACATTCTGACAGCCTATGTTACACACAAGTTTTAAGCTCCTTGGAGATTCGCTATCTCTCGGTAGAGGGACTTTTCGTTCCAGAAAAAATTGAATTTTTTTACAACTTGGAACAACCGGTGCAGAAACCCCAAATGAGCTGCGGTTCACGTAACACGTGGACATAATTACAACAGCTTCTGGATAACTTGTCACCACAACTACAGGCGCTCAAACCATTGCTTCACTCGGTGAGGGGGCGAAACGTTCCAAAAATCGGCCATATTTTTCGAGAACACAAGTTTGTCCCTAAAATTTGAGGCCGTGCTCTGCGCTACAGAAATAGAAATGCAATGGGAAAATAGAGCATTGCCGAAAGTACCAGAAAATAAGGTTTTTAAATTTTGAAACTCATGGCTAGCTCCGTGACAGGCCTAAAAATCCATTGAATTACCATTAAGCCAGATGGTTACATTTATCGCCAGAATTGTGGCACAAAAAGGCCACAGATTGTATCGCATTCGCAACAGAAAATCGAGATAAAAGTCTGGTTTAGCAACCTATCAAGGTTCGAAGACCCCAAGATCTACAAATTTCTCGGGGCAGCCATAGTAATCTGAATACGATATTCAGCTATAAGTGCTCATTGTTGATAGCTATTGCAAATGTGATAGCACCAAAGAATGTATCTCCAGAGTAGCTTTCGAACGATATATGACAAGCCCCCAAAAAATTCTGACGCTTGGGAACACAGGTTAAAAAATTGCTTTTTTGCAGATTCTGGAATGAACCGTCACGTCACCGCGTGCGATTTCGGAATTTTGACCGTTTCTTGTCCATAGTATTAGATAGTATTGGCATGTCATATCGTTCGATAGCTATTTCATAGCTACATCGTTTGGTGCTATCAGATGTGAAATAGTTCTTAACAGAAACGACTTATAGCCGAATATCGTATTCAGGTTTGCATGGCTGCAACAGTAGGTCCATCGAGTTTGAAGTCTTCAAAATCGTCTAAGTTGGTGGACTGTGTGTTTATCTGACAGTTTCCTTTCAAATGCGATGCAATACGTGGCCTATTTACATCACATTTTGCCAATGAATGCGACTATACAGTTTTGGAGCAATTTTTGGGACTTTTTCGGCCGGCTGCTGCATAAAGGTTTCCAAATCTAAAAACCTTATTTTCTGGTACTTTCGACGAAGCTCTATCTTTCTGTTGCACTTTCATGTCTGGAACGCAAAGCGCGGCCTCGAAATTTAGGGACAAGCATGTGCTCTCGAAAAATATGGCCGATTTTTGGAACGTTTCGCACCCTCACCGAGTGAAGCAATGCCTTGAGCGACTGATGTTGTGATGATAAGTTATCCAGAAGCTTTTGTAATCCTATCCATGCGTTACTTGCCCTCCAGCTGATTTGTGGTTTCTGCACCGGTTGTTCCAAGTTGTGAAAAAATTTACTTTTTTCTGGAACGAAAAGTCGTTCCACCAAGAGATAGCGAATCTCCAAGGAGCTTTAAGCTTGTGCGCGACATATTCTGTCAGAGTGCTTTCCAACGGTGTATAACACTATGCCCTGCTACCGTTCCTACGGTTATGTCCCGAGCCCTTTAATGTTGACAGTATGCAAACATAAATGCATTCAGCCGGTCATTCGTTTGCGGGCTCTGTGTTCAAAACTGTGGTGTTCGTTCAACATGCAACTTACGCATTCTTTTTTTGGATTTCGATGTACGTGTACACATGTATCGACTCTGTGTGTTGAAGTACACATGTCCAGTTGTTGCATGTTTTATCAATACCGACAGATTACGAAGCTGACAAATTTCAAAATGTTTGTTGAAGAGTGTATAAAGCACTGGACACAGGATTGGCCCCAGCAGATTCAGGCCTCAGACTCAAAGTGCGAATTTTAGTAGTCAAACAAGGGTTTAGAAAATTCCAACTCCAAATAATTCCAAATACACTATTCATCTGAAATGACATACTGGCAAGGATAAGCTTTTCAGCCGGATTTGATATTCTCAAATTTTTACAACGTTTTGTTCTCTTCGCTCTATGTTCGCTCACGTTTGAATTTACACAATCCAACGTAACCGCTCTACTTTTTGTGCACGCATATTAAGCGTGCGAAAGCAAGAAAGTAACTTAGTCCCGGGATGCAGCCAAGTTTGGAAATTCCTGTTGGCGCCAACCACGCGACAGGCGTTTATCTCAAACTGGGTGATAAGCGATTCGTGTGCAAATAATGGACTGGAAAGCGAAAAGATTAACTGCGCTGGCACTGTCTAGGATTGCTCACAGGGAACGTTGTATTTGTGGTCTTGAAAACACTGTCTAACATATCCAGAAGCACACGTGCTCGCTCTCAGTACAGCACCAGCTGCAAGTTTTGGCTAATTGAGGGCTGCCACTGCTTAGCCTGTAAGCGCATCAAGGCTCATGAGCCTGCGCAAGCTCATTACAGAAGGTGGCAGCTCACAAGCGTCACATGCACAATGCAGATGCGGTCACAAGCCCGTGCCCATGAGCCAAAATCAGCCAAAAATTGACGCTGGTACTGTACCCAGTACAGTATCTATAAACGTGACTGATCACAAGGGCGGATCCAGGGTGCACAGCGAACATGCCCCTGGTCAAGTGTGGATTTTCAGACGTAAAAAATCGGGAAACCTGGCGGCCGCGGGCAAAAAATTCCAAAGTCACATTTTGCATAATTATTGGCTGTCCATATTATATATTATTACTGTCCATACCATGTCAATGCTCATTCAACCGTCGAACAATCAAAGGGTGGCATTTTCGAAAAGGTGTAAAGCTCAGTTGGGTGTAAAGGTCGGTGTACGCTCGGTCGAAAGCTCGGTTGGTGTCAGCTCGGTGTAAACATGATACATTCCACGTTAACAGCAGGCAATGTTTCATGTTTACACCGAGCTGACACCGACCGAGCTTTCGACCGACCTTACACCGACCTTTACACCCAACTCACCTTTACACCGTTTTGAAAATATCACCCAAAGAAGCCGCGCTGTAGTATGCAACACGTTGTGGTGCGCAGCGAATTATGGACGCAGAACCAAAAAATGTTTTTGACACTGTGTTTTGATGTTGCTGTTGTTTCAGCCATGCATACCATTGCAACAAATATGTGAAACATCAGAGAATTCGCTGCGTTGTTTCATCCAACACACACTTTATACATACACGTTTCGCATTTTCGCAAGACTGCGTATTTTGTCTTTTTTTGCATGCATATACTTTAATAATGATCAAATGTGTTAATATGCAAAGCGGCACTGGTAACAGACACGAAACTTTTATTTTACGCTCTGCTCATTTTGGGCTTGGGGTATTGGCGAGTTAAAAAGTTACAAAATGAGGGTGTTGCGCGTGTGCGAATAACTCGCAGCTGTGTGCTTGCCTGTACCCGTTTAAGATTTCATTCCATTTGAAACCGCTTGAAGACTAATTGAGCGATTTTTCAGACTTTAGTAGCAGACCGATTAATAACGGCACACATACAAAGACAAAAGAACGCGAAAAAACGTCATATTTTTGACAAAAATTTTCACAAATTTGATCATAGTAAAAAATTTTGCGGATTTGCAAGGTGTCGCATCTATCGGCATAGTTAGCCCAAACAATAGTGTAAATGACTGCACATGCCGTTTGGTCAGGCTACGTTAGTACTTTTTGCTGAGTCACGAAACTGTTGAAAAGTAGACTCAGCCTCGTGCACTGAAACACAAGTACATAAGTTTTGCTAGTAAAAGTACTTTCCAGCATAATTTTCTTTGCTATTCACGTTCTATGGTCCTAGAAACATCGTATGTATCAAATGAGCACATCGGCACATGGTAACACACGCGTCAGATCGCATGCGCATACATACATACATATGTTCACCAGTGCGCAACCAACGAGCACCGTCAAGACGGAGCTATTGTTTCGCTCCGCATTTTCGCAGGTATGCGTATTTTATCTTTTTTTACATGCATGTACTTTAATAATGATTAAATGTGTTAATGTACAAAGCGGCACTGGTAACAGACACGTAACTTTTTTTTTACGCTCTGCTCATTTTGGGCTTGGGGTATTAAATATTTCGTTTCATTTGAAACTGTCTGAGGACTAATTGAGCGTATTTTCAGATTTTAGTAGTACACCGATTAATAATGGCACTCATACAAAGACAAAAAACGTGAAAAAACGTCATTTTTTGACAAAAATTTTCACAAATTTGATCATAGAAAAAAATTTTGCGGATTTGCAAGGTGTCCCATCTATCGGCCTAGTTAGCCCTGAAAGTGGTGCAAATGACTGCATATGCCGTTTGGTCAGGCTACCCTAGTACTTTTTTTAATTTGCGCTTCTTTAGTGTCCGTTTGGACACCAGGTTGACGGAGAAAAATTACAAATTTCTCGAAAACAAAAGGTAGTCAGACAATGTGTTGGGACGATTCGAATAGCCAGATAATGGTCTATTCTGCGCGACAACTACCAATAAGCAGTCTTGGAACATGCGCATGTAATATGGACAAATGTAAAAAGTTGGTCAAATGCCAAAAAGTGCGACCAGTGCACCTTTTTTGAGCCATATCAATTTAACGGTTGTTCAGGTGCAGCTCAAATTAGGGATTTGGGAGGTTCAACGTATGCCTGATCCAATGAGCAAATAAAATTGGGGGGTCAAATTTTTTTCCGGAACGGCTTCTATGGAAAGCGGGTGACCACTACCTGCCCACGCTCTTAAAAAACGCCAGGGTCGTTTTTCGTTTTTTTAAATCCTGAATTTCCTTGATTTTCCCTGATTTTTTGGGGAAGGTACCCTGAGTTTCAAGGAAAAAATTTTTTTGTCCCTTTTTTCAAAAAAATTTCAACCAGTTTTTATTTGTCGAGATATGTACGTCGATATACGGAGTTTGGCTTTCAATGATGACCCCGGCCAAAGTTGGTCCCATGATGCGGGTCTGATATGGTATGTTAACAACTCGCTAGAAAAGGGTTGAAACCCGTTTATTATGCCTCAGAACACATAGAATTACTTCATTTAACAACGTTTTCTTCCCAACATGAGCGTTTTCCAATTTTTTGGGTCATATTTTGAGCATTTGAGCGTTTTAAAAAAACGTTTAAAAAACCAATTTTTTTGAAAAAAATACGTGTTTTGCCCAACCCTGATCAATTAGCCCAAAAAACCATCAATGATCATTGTTTTCATGCTATACTAGGTATAGGTATGTATGTGAGCTTATTTTTTACCCGTAGTTCCTATCCCACCATTTCTTTGTTGGATAAATGTCATACATATTTGTGCACTGTTGTTTTCTGCTAATTGTTATCTCTGTTTATTAATTAATTTTATGACGTCAATCCAAGCACAACACAGCAAATATCGATGCATAAATAATGGATCAATGACGTATTTCATGACCAACCAATCATGTGCGTTTGAAAAGCTTGCGGTAGTTCCGGATCTGTGGATAGGGTTGCGACACTTCGAAAACAGCGTCTGAATACGTAACGACGATTAGGATTAAGAATTGATGCAGGAATATCTTAATGGATTAATGAGACGCAATAATTAACTATCCATGAGAAGTGAAGTTTCGACTTTGGCGGCAAATGTATGTACTATTTGAGCCTGCTTAATTAATATGGTGGTCAACTCAAATCGTCAACTGAAGTAGTCAACTCATGCAGCCCTGAGTAAGCGCGAGGAAGTAATACATGACGAGTAATACATGTAATACATAATACATAATATTAGTTGACGAGGTCCGTGAACATAAACCCGAAAGCCTTGCTGTGAGGAACTGGTCTCGAACGAAGCCGTGTCTCCAAGAGTGCGCCAAAAAAAGTTGCACAAGGGCTGCAATTGGAAACATCACGGTAGCTGCTTATGACTTGAAACCTATGTGGGCGTATTGTTTGTGACGCTTGCCTGCGCAATTGCAATTGAAAAGACGCAATTGGAAAAGGTGATTTGACTGCGGATTAGGCCATTTTGAGAAGTGATTCAGTGACAGCTTAAATCGATTCATTGATTGAATCGTGTAGACTGTAACAACAGCACTCATCGAATAGCGAACAGCGAAGGATTCGTGAATGACTGACGAACACTTATTATCAGTGATGTTTCACAGACAGTAATATGGATTCAAATCACTGTCAGCAGACGCCAAACCCAATGATCGAGCATATTGGGATCTGAGCTTAAAAATTCCTTTTGAGTCACGTGTGCCAACTTCGATTTCTATGTTCGTGCCAAATTGAGCAATCCAATATACACAAACACATATTTTTGTTTCATTTTCAAATTCTATTACATACATGCACGATGCATTAACATTCCACATAAATCAAGTTATATTATACGCCTATGGCAAATAAACCAAACTGCTGTTTTTGCAGACAGACAGTAACAGCAAAATATGAGTAGAATAAAAGTAAAGGCAGTCTACGGGAGGTTGTCACTCAGCCCCCGAATACCGTAACCCACCGCAAGCGAGATCGTTGCGAGAACCTTGCTGATCGCTGCTTATCGACACGTGTATTAGCGGCAGCAAGCTGGAAATTGTCATCGTGCGCGTCGATCACCAAAACTTGGAATTGTTGGTCGGTGTTGGCGCTAACACGCGAAACATAGATAAAAACCAAAATGGTCTCGACACGATCCTTGCAGATCAATATTACGGTGGGTTACGGTATTCGGGGGCTGAGTGACAACCTCCCGTAGACTGCCTTTATATATCAATAGATGAGCTACATGTATATATTTACAAAAAAAGGAACCTTTCACTAAAAGTGCAGGATTGCAAAATAGTACGGAAAGAAGGGGCCATCAAGAATTGCAAATACGGTCCAGCGGAACAAATAAATTGGGCTTGGATCAAATGAACTTAGACTTCCCAGATTCGTTTTTACATAAACAAACTGAAAGGCTTGCGCTGATTGCAATAACAACACTTAATACAATATACGCATAATACAGTAATAGCAGATGTAATATCTTTTAATCACAAACATACCCAATAAATAAATATAGAGGTGGTTAAAGAGCGCGTTGATTAAAATTCTGACAATAACGCCAATGACAGAAAAGGGAAAAACACTGAAAGTTGCTTTTTGTCTTCAGAGGAGCGGGAAAACACAAGCAAACTGCTTAAAAACGGATGCGAAATGATGACTCAAGCTCGCCTTGGAAAGTTTGTCACGTTTGTGATAGATCCACCAGATAGACCCGAAACCCGAAACCCGAAACATAATTTTTTCTCTGTCCATGTTTCGGGTTTCGGGTTTTGAAAAAAAAATCCGAAACCCGAAACACAAAGCATGATAATCGAAAATGTTTCGGTCTTGCCACTTGTAGCTGACGTGCCCAATTTATACGGTCAGTCGAAACATTTTCGATTATCATGCTTCGTGTTTCGGGTTTCGGTTTTTTTTTCAAAACCAGAAACCCGAAACATGGACATAGAAAAAATTTATATTTCGTGTTTCGGGTTTCGGATCTATCTGGTGGAGCCCTAAGTTGTGAAAATATAAGTTTGAAAAATTTGTTGCAAAACAGAATTAAAAACTTAAATACCCAGTTCAGGTCAACAATATAACTTTGTACGGGTTCCTAGTGCCAAATACATATGTTGGTCTACGCACGAATGTGCAAGTGCGGAGTGTCAGCTAGGCCAGTTTCTCAAAAACTTTGATTGAGCGGTGACGAAACAGTCGTCTAGCATCAGAGCAATCTTGAGAATTCGGCCTATTCGAGTCTAAGTGGCGGTCGGTTTCAGATAATTAGCTGGCACATAGCCAATTTCATGATCGTCGTGATCTTCAACCAACCACCATTCGCTGTTTCCGTTCATGTCGTGTTTGGCGTGGATGATCACCTGAAAGCAATAGCATTTTATTAATTTTTTGCTTCCTTTATTTTTCATTTTTTTGTCAAAACTTTCTGAGATACGATAAAAAATGTTTACTTGCGCCGAAGCACGGTCTAAACGTGTCGATTTACACTACTGACTTAAGTCAAAATTCGGAGAAGTCACTGCCACGCGCAGAAGTGCCCGGCGAGGTGTGATTGCTTGCAGTGATTGCCTGTTCCGCACTGTCTTTTGACCACCGCTGATTGCTGTCTACCGTTCTTGCTCTGTTAACGAACTGACCGGACGGGCAGTCATAAATTTCTAACTGATATACTGCCAGGCAGTTAGAGTATAAACCAACCGATACACGCTAACTGTCACATGGATTTGGGTTTGCGCTTTTCACACACAAAATTGTTGTTCCAGAAAGCTTTGCAGAGAAAAACATCTAAATTTGTGTATGTTATGAATCATCAAATATAAAAAAAACTATCGTTTGCGAACCTGTTGTCCCTCAAACAACGACAGCTGATTCATTGGGTCCTCGGCTTTGAACTCGAAGTCGGCCACATAAATCTGAATAAATTGACAATTTTAACAATTATTTGTGACAATCGACGAGAGGGATGGGTATTCGCAGTATCAGCAAGCACATTGGTACTGATATATGGTACATACATAGATAATTGAGTGTGGAGGTAATCAGCGAGATATCAAGGCAGCAAGCATGGTCCGCACAAACCTCATCTTGCGTTTGTTCCACGGGAGGCATAGTAGGATGTGAAACATCAGCTTGTCTGGCGGTCACACTCCGGTTCTGTCCCGGCGGGGGCGGCGGCGGTGGTGGTGCGGCACGAACGGGTACCGGAGCTGGCAACGTGCCAAATTCCTCCTCCCAATTCTGATAAATACCCTGACTAGTCGGTCGATCGGGCAGCTGCGGAGGAGCGGCTGATGTTTCAAAATGTTGCGATCGCCTCTGCACGTGCGGAGGCGTGGGTGCTCGGCGGGCGACAGGAGGAGGAGGAGGAGGAGGAGTGGCGGTAGGAACAGGTACGGTAGGAACATTATTGTTGGAAACATTAGGTGCGTGCGCTGCGTAGATTGGGTCGGGTAGGGCTGGGTAGATTCTACTTCGATCAATATTTTGCGTAGGTGCGGGTTGGCGGTGTTGTACGTGTGAAGATGTTGTGGCTGCATCAGCTTGTGGTTGGGCTGACGAGGCACCCCAGTCAATTGGGTTCTCGATCTCGAACCTTGAAAATCAGGATAAGCGGTTGGGTGATGTTTCATATAGGTAGTATTTTGTGATGGGTGCAAGCGTTTTATTGTCGTTATCTCTAAAGCTGCAGGGGTTTGAAGGTTGTCGAAAAAAAACAGTGCACAAGCTGAGATTCGAACCCATCTAGGTTCCAATTGCTTTGGCAAAATCGGAAGAAATCAACCCACTGGCAGCAATGCCAACCAACCTATCATAAACATCGGTCGACTCCGATCGAGTTGAAACAAAATTGGCCGAAAATCCTCCTGCTTGCGAGCTAGTCGTGGTGACCCCCGAAGTTGGCCAGGGATCCGAACTGGCACCGAATGCCCCACGTTGAGCTGGTTGGATCTGAGCGGAGGGTGGCGAGAAATTCAGGTCCAACAGATCCTTGACGTGTGACGCAGTCGGTGATTGCGCATTGTTCGGATTGTCGAATGATAAGTCCAACAACGAGTCGACTGTGGTCGCGGAAGCAGGCTGCGACCGATTGCGCTGACCAGAGGGTGGTGCACCGAGAGTCACCTGCGCTGAGCCTTGTGGTTGCACGCATGAGGCCGGCACGAAACCGTGAGCAATGCCATTCTCGACGTACCTTGATGGATCAGGGAAATCATTGTTATTAGTGATTGGTGGTTCGAAACCCGGTAGGATTATTTTTTTGTATATCCACATGACCATCTGGCGTGTGTGGTCCACACTGACAATCGGCTGGTGCACTGTCTGGCTGTGACATTATGATGAAAAAGACAATATATACTGTACGTATACCCTGGCAGTACTCTTGGGAGAAACTCTGCAAACGCGTTGCCTGATCAGTAAAGCCCTTATGCGTGTACTATTAGCTGCGGCAGTCGCGTGACTGCCAACCACTCAACACACAAGTCCAACTTAGTAATTTGCGAAATGCTACGAAACTGAGGTGGCTGCGCGAGCTGCGTGCGCTTTACGGAACAGGCAACGCGCTTGAAAAGTTTCTCCCAAAAGTATTGTCAGAGTATACTGTACACTGGTTTGCTTCTATAGTAAATTTCCAAATTCGCTGCCGCATGCTAAAATACGCCCCATAGTTAATGTCCACGTATAAACCCGAAAACTAACCACGCGCAGTTCTGAAACATTGCGCACAGCTGCACGGCTGGCTGGCAAGCTGCACGTGTGTCTGCTGCCGGAATGTTTCAACAGTTGATCTTCGGGTTTATATCTGGACATTAACTATGGGGCGTATTTTAGTGTGCGGCAGCGAATTTAGAAATTTACTGTACCTCCTATATCTCACATTGCGCCATTTCAGTACGTTTAGTGTGTTGGCGTCACATGGCAATGTTTCATGTCACTTTATCAGCCACCATAGTCACAGCCCGTTCAGTGACCATCAACTAAGCAAATTATTGTGACGATAGATAGAGTCCGCTTCGGACTCCGCTAAACACCATATGCCAACCGGATTCTATCTATCATCGCAGTAGATGACACCTATGGTGTGACGTGGAGTGCACAGAACGTTGCGCTCTCGTGTGCAGAGCGTGAAGTTCATCTCAGTCAACTTATTGGTTGCACAATGACTTTATAAGAATTGGTCAAATTTTTCTCCTGAGTCGTGAAGCGGGAAAGTGACGGGGCAGTGACGTTGCGTTGCGCGATCGCACATAAACCATGCAGTCAACAAAATGTTTCAGACCCGCAGCAACGTGGGTGCTCTGCCCAGATTATTTTGAGCCGAAAATGTTTTGTGAGAATCACGAATAGCACCGTGATGACTGAACGCGAAAATTAGGATTGATTTGGTGAATTCTTATGTTTTTATTGTGCGACCAATGCTAATTGATACTCCAGTTTTTCGCCGAGACCACTGACTACATACATAGCGCACGAAATAAAACGCAGAATATTGAAGTGATGTTTCACTCCTGAATATCTAACCATCTGTCCTTGTTTCCGGTTGGGTCCTTGTCCAATATCAACGCGACCAAATCACCCAGGTTCACGTCCAAGTCGAATTGGTTGTAATCAATGGTCATTGGCCGTTGCGTCACCGTGAACAACCTCTCGGCGCAGAACTTGCGTTTTAGGATGGCGCGATCCTGTGTGATTAACGGTGAGCTGATGTTTCGTTAAAGAGACAACACAACTACAAGTCTATTCGTTTTCATAATGCGTTTCGTTGCATCATGCAGCCAGCCAGGGTTGGTTTAGTCGTTTATTATTTTAGTGTGACACAAAATGAGAATGTTGCAAGTCTTTGTTTGTCCCCCTTTCAAGTTTGTCAACAAACACAAAAAACCGACAGGTCGGCCTTCCCTTTTGTCACATGCTCACTGAGTAACGATCGCTGTTATCCGATTCGTGACCGAAGCGACCAGATCGCGACTGCTGAATGCAAACATTTGCAATTCAGGGGAAAGTGCTGCTCTTTCTTGTCCCTCAAAGCCTACATATACATGTATACAAATTCAAATTCAAATTTAATCTGCACGCTTTCGCAAAGACCTTTACACAAGATCCGGAGAAACCCTAAAAAATGAACATGAGTATTAATAAACGAAGATGTGAACATGAACGAACAAACGACAAAGAAAACGTACCGGCGAGATTCAACCAACCAAACATGACTAGCATGATTTCAGCTATTTCATTCCTGTTGGTTGGTATAATACAGAGTAAATAAAGATAATTTTAAGAAAAATTAAGAAGTTTTTTATGCTCGATAATAAATTTATTTAATCCACCCCTGCACGCACAAGCTGTTTGTGACAAAATGTCGTGTCGGCATAGTGGGTGACTTTTGTCACATTGATCAACAATCTGACACATGAAATTCATTTATATCTCATGTCATGCAACTTATCCTGGTGATTTCTTTTCATTTCATTCATGCACTGTGTCATGTGTTCACGTACACATCATGTCAGCGCGAGCGGAATTGCGTGTTGCTGGGCAGGTCGATTGCACCGGATCGACCGTGTGATCTTTTTATTATTTTCAATTTTTTTTTTCCAAAACTCTCTTTTCCCACACCCAAACCATACACCTCCCCACATCTCCCCTTTTTTCTCTTATTTTCAACTCCCCTCAAAAAATTTCAAAAAGCGAAAAAAAATGTTAAAAACAAAAAAAAAAAAAATAAAAAAAAAGTCAAGACAATTATAAAACGAGTCAAGCCCCAAAATCGGAATGAACCACAAAAGTACAAAAGAGTCCTTTAAATACTCAAGATCTGAACTTTAAGTGAGATAAACAACAATCTCAAAATAGCATCACGATTAAAAGGTCAGAGGTGGTGGATCAAAACAGCTTTAAGGTCGGAAACTTTAAAAGTTGGGTACTACTACTTTTTTCAATATCAATATCACAATAGCCCAAAAATTGCACGAGAGTTGTTTACAGTCATGGCAGCTCACGCGGGGCCCACGCCCTGTCACTCAAACGCCGGGTGCATGACGTCTTTGCGTTCGCTGCCTCTCGCGGGGCCCACGCCTTGTCACTCAAGCGCCGTTCGGGGCCCACGCACACTTTGATGGGTCCGGTGACAGGTGCCATAGGGACCGTATCATAGGACCAGGCGCACAACCAGATGAAGGGGACTGTCTCATCTGTGACACATCAGCGGATCAACGAACTGCGCAGCGCAAACTATTGAAGTGTCTGTTGCGCAAGATTTTTGTGCCGCACAAATCTGTCCCCAAACTGAATGTGTTTGCGAGAGCACTGCAGCGAAATGTTTCACTACAGTCACCAAAGAAATATGTAAATATTACCTCACTAAAGAAACGCTAAGCTCGGGAAGGATAATCACCAAAATCAACACCAGCTGAAAATCCAAGCTCACAATCCCATCAACTTGACTCAAAAATCTCGGAGCAAGAAAGGCTGAAAAAAGTGTTGTGCTTTCGCGAAATTTCGGCACGGGCGAAGCCAGCGAACAAATTTAGGTTTTGGCGTTTGTTTTTGGCGGGCTTCAGGGCGGACTTACAGTAGGTTGAACACGGAACACGGAAATACTTCCGTGCACGGAAATATTTCCGTGTTCCGTGATAATTTTGAAAATCACGGAACACGGAAATATTTCCGTGTTCCATGATTTTCAAAATTTTGTCACGGAATACGGAACACGGAAATATTTCCGTCCGTGACACGGAAATCCATGAAACCGGTTTGTATGTAACTTATTTCCGTGTTCCGTGTTCAACCTAAGTCCGCCATTAGTTTTAGTCTCAAATCGTGCACCAAATTAAACGGACCCATTGCACCGCATGACACTATGGGTATGAAGCCAGTATATCGCGAGTTGTTCTAAATTCTGGAACGGGAAAAATTTTAAAAAAAAATTTAAGAAAAAAACACAAACAACCTGATCAGTTTGCGGTCGCTGTTTGGCGGCAAATTTGGATTCGGTGAAATCAGAGCCGAAATTCGTGTTTGATGAACCGGAGGACAGAGGCGGACTACTGAATGGGTCACTTGCGATGGTGTTAGCACGCTGGAATGGATTTGGAACACGGTAGGTGCACGACAAGTGAGTTACTGTAGCACGACATGGTTTTTTGCTTATCTGGATTTTGGCATCATGACAAAAAAATCGTGATTCAAAACATATGGCGTGACGCGTGTGTGACTGCACGACAGTCGTGGCAACATGGCAGGACTTATGTACAGTATAAAGGCAAACTGCGCCAACACGAGCCCGATTTCGCAGCTGGCAGAATAGTGAAACATTCATACGTGGCTGCTGATTTGGGAAATGTTACACGTTGAAGAATACAAAGCGGAGCATGATGATTTTCTCTTTCTATTCGTTTTGAATACAGGCCACCTTCGAAATCGGGCTCGTGTTGGCGTAGTTTGCCTTTACCATCTGTAATTGCACTCAAACAGCAAATACTGGCTTTTTCCATGTTCTGACCAGCGTTGGCGACAATTTCTGAATTACTTTCTCTCAAAAAGTAATGTGATCAGAACTGAAGCGATAAGATCCCCGATCACAAAATTCAAAATCGGTCCTGCCTTGTCTTCAAGGTTTGTCTAACGCCAAAACAATGCTACTGCTACCGTAACCCAAAACTACAGTATACATGTATTGGTCGCACAATGACTTTATAAGAATTGGTCAACTTTTTTTCCTGAATCGTGAAGCGGGAAAGTGACGGGGTGGTGACGTTGCGTTGTGTGATCGCACACAAAGCATGTAGTAAAGAGAATGTTTGAGACCTGCGGCAACGTGGTTGATCTGCTAGATTATTTTTAGCTGAGAATGTTTTGTGAGAATCACAAATAGCACAGTGGTTAAGAGTGACTGAACGTGAAAATCAGGATTGATTTGACGAATTCTTATATGGTCATTGTGCGACCAATACCTGGACTGCACCCGGTCGTTGTTTGGGTGACTTATTCCGGATGGATCCGGCCCCAAACGGCCAACTTGTACGATTGCCCCCATCGGCAGCACCCATACTCGATTCACTGTCTTGCCGGGAGAGTTGTTTGTCGAACGCTTTCTGATGCTTGCGAAACATATCGATCTGTGTGTGTGGGTGAAAAGAGAAATATTGGTAAACACTGTATTATATAATTATGATGACTTGTGCAGCGCGTGTTTTTGATTGGCCGTTTCGTGTCACTAGTCGGGACCCGTGCCTACGGCCCGGCTACAGCGCCGCGCCCGTGCCGTGCCCCCCCCCCCGAAGACCCGTTAGCATATACCCAAAGCTACCCGTGAAAATTGACCCGTCCGCACCTCAGAGGGAGGGGGCCACACACATACATACACACATACGTCTTCATGTTTTAGTAGTATAGATGTCATCACAGACAGACAGGCTGGGTCATCGTCAGTGCAAATTTATGTACCAAAGCTATATGTATAGCCGGGTGAACCGCAGAGCACACGAAATGGTTTGCCAGGCCGTGAACTGTACATGCATTTGGATGCGCTGTTCGCCCAAACTATCAAATCAGATGATATATTGGTTACACACTTTGCGCAAAACCGGCACAATATTAAACAGCAACGAAGACACTATGAAAAAATGAAACATACCGATCTGACCATAGTGGAGAGGGATTCAATGTATCGATTGGCTAGATCGCCACGAGTTGATTCGGGTGATTGAGAGGTGATCAGCTGAAAATACGCGCACACTCAAATGCTGGACTAAACGGCGACAATTTGAGCAAATTCTCGTGATTTGCGCGCACTGATGATGAAAATCTGGTCACAATTTTGTATTGTTCATGGAAGCATTAGAAATCTGTTTTATGCGTACAAGACTGAGTATGAAAGAAGTGTAGACCACACACATGACATGGTATGGGTGGCATGAATTATACGTTCAACCTTATAAAAAGCCGTTTTTCAATTGCATAATAAATCTTTGAATTAATACAAAAAACCAGCGAGCAAAAAAAAACGACACTAACATTCTGAATCTGCCCAATCGTGTGCTGTTGTTGTGCGAAGAAATCCAGTCGGCAATGAGCGAAGGCCCGAATGACGCCTGTCAATATTTGCACGGATTTGTCAGTCAAAATTGGCAATTCGGTGCAGAGTTGTTTGTTGAGCGCCTCATACTCGCCGCGACAAATACGCTCGTTTTCGGAAGTCTGGAAATTGGAAATTGAAAAGCTACTTACGTACACATTTGACAGAATTTTGAGCCTATGCCAAAAACGGTGACATTAGGAATGTTACTAAATGTCACATTGCTTTGTTTTCGGCTGCGTGTAGAAAAGTAAGCACGCTGTGAATTAAGCTGGAGTTATGCTTATCCATTTTGGGCTTGTAGACAATGAGGACAAATTTTCTTGTTTGAATCATGTTTTGCGACAGAGTTAAGGCACTAATTTTGACCAGCGTAAAAGTTGTTCCCTGCATCAAATGAATAACTTTTACGCCGGTCGAAATTAGTGCTCCATCCAACTATATCACAAAATATAATTACAGCAAAAATTTGTCCTCATTGTCTACAAGCCCAAAATGGACAAGTATAACTCCAGCTTTAGTGAGAATATGATCATTTTGATTTTGGACCAGTGATAATACAAAGAAAACGGTTCGTTATAAATGTATCGTCAGAATTTCGCAGTTCCAACATTTAAAATTTGTTTTGTCTTGCAATCGGACAGAAAGCCAAGTGCAACGTTCTGGCTGTTGATAAATGTTAACTGCGAAACATTTTATTCGGGAAAAGAACCTCACCTCAAAGTGCCTGTGTCGTCAGAAAGATGTGGCGGAAAATGACAAAAATTTTCTATGCCAGTTGTATAAAATTCCGAAACCAAGAGAAAATAACCATTCGTTTCACCTTAGTTCCATCGATAGCGCCTTTGCCGGGTTTGCCAGCCGCTTCATAATCCAACAATTTATCCATTCTCTTTTCTATTAAATGGTCGGGTGCTTGGAAGGCGAATGTTAGTGACTCGAGCGGGAAGTGCACCCTGAAGTTTATCGTATCTTTTTACTTTTTCAAAAAAAAAACAGATTTTTTGCAGTGTACGTTTGCGTTCTGATACGCGAAGTTTTTTCGTGATGCGGCTTATGTTATCATGCTCGTTGATGGCAATAACTTTCATCTATTACGTACATACCACTTGTGTCGATGTCATTAGAATAAGCTAAAAAACACACAGCGCAACATAGTACAAAACAAGACCGACTTTTTCTGCACGTTGTTGAAGAACTGCGGCATAACGTTGCTGGTCACGTGATTGAGAGCGGCTTTGTACTCATTCAACAACTGAACCAACTTTGAATGCTCAGGTGCGCGTGCGCCGTGGATGTCCGTCAATAGACGTTGCCATTCGTTGACCATGTCGATTTGCATCTACGATTGATTGTTGTATTGAGTTGTCAAGATGTGTGAAACATCAGCTAGTCACAAAATGACATTTTTCAGACCCTGGTTTACTTGAGGGATTCAATACAAGATTCTGTGATTTGACACCGCTTACAACCTAAAAGTCCGGCCAACAGGATTTATAGTGTTTCCTTTTTATGCAAGTCAAAGGAAACAAGCTACCACACGTTATAACTCAACTCCAGTTTGGGGTCGAGATTTCAGAAACCAATGAAAGAGATCAAGAATGTGTCCT
>JASAMV010005961.1:0-11953 GCA_030248065.1 Rhynchonema sp. JSB1_4
CCCCGATCGTCGAAGCTTTCATTTCATTTATTGCTGTCCATTTATACGCAGGTGACGCTCGACCTGCAACAAGCGCGTCAGTGTCTGACAATGCCAAAGAAGCGTTCGTTGACCGAGCTGATCGAGTACCATCCGAAGAAATGTTTCAATCCGGCATTGCTGTCGACCTGCCGTTGAGTTTGTATGTGTTGTCGAACAAGCTGATGTGTGCCGCCTACCATCTGCAGCCGAGTGCCAACACGGGCGGCAAACAGACATTCGTGGTGCATCAGGGTGAATGTCAGGTGCAATGGCTGACGGATGTGTTGGGACAATTGGCGTTGGCCTTGCAGCTCGTGCAGCAATTGAATGACAAATTGATGGTGTTCGATCAATGCGATGAACTGAAGACCGCACTCGATCACACAGCTGGCGTCAATCGATGAACTATTGCATTGCATCATATGCTAACTACCAGCAAAATGTCGACAACGGGGAGCTTGGACGGTAATTGGCTTCGTTCGAATCTTCGCCTATTGACGAAATTTGGCTGGCGTGTCAAAGTTTTGTGCTAAATTTTCTCGCGGTTTAGTTTTCTATCTGTATTTACGTCGTCTTGTTTTGTTTTGGCCCGTACCACGCCTGAGCCACACTTTCATACGATCTCTGGGTTTAGAATACTGTTTTCTGGTTGATCCTGTACATTTATGTATGTACGTATTCAATAATAGGTAGCTCCGTCTGATCTGTATTGTGAATTACATGTTATCCGACATTGTTCCACTGTCACTTTTTCGTGCTGTGTGCTAACTCTGGATTTTTGCGGGCAATCTGCGATCAAGCTCGTGGATTTAGCTTGGTTGTCTCACTGCGTCCATCACTTCGTTTCAACTTTCGTGTCACGTCTGTCGCTATGCATAATATTGTCTCATATTTGAGATTGTGTGTAACCAGTTACTCCCATGACGTCTTCTCGCCAAAAAAAACATCTTTATCATCTGGTTTTCGGACTGATTCATCAAGTGTCATGTATTGCTGCTGTTAATTCTGTTTTGGCTGCGTAGTCAAACGAATTGGACAAAACATGATTACTCTGCCGCGTTTCATTCCGAACATTTTGGCGATTGCGCAGTCGTATACGCAATAGATGTGGATCTGCATAAAAAATGGCTGGCGTTCGACAATGGCTGTATGGTTGTTCGCCTGCGTCGGATCGGTCTTTGTTTTGACCGACTATCTCTCTCTACCACTCGTCCCTTTTGTTTCGTGCTGGCTGGCCTATTTCACTACAAAATAAACGCTTACTTGGCGGCTGACATTTCAGTCAATCCCGTTCGCAGCGTGATGACAACCAAGTGTGACGTGTGTGCCAAGGTGGATAGCAGATATCGGTGCGCAACATGCAAATTGCGTCAGATAGTGAGATTGGTTATGGCTTTTTGTGACGTTGTCGGGCGGGACCATGGTGGCGAAAATTACGGTAATTTATATTTTCGAAAAAAAACGGTTTTTTTGGAAAAATAATATCTTTCTCCAAATACCACCCATGTTGCTTAATTTTCGCCTTGCATGTGTTCGTTCGGTATCGCATGTGGGTTTCATGCACGAAAGGGGGTAGTTTTTCAGGTCTTTGGCACCTTTTTAGACCGATTTTTTCTTGAACATTGTGGAAGTCGTAAAAGAACATCTTTCGCCATTTTAGACCAAAAAACACATTTCATTGGAAATAAATTACCGGTAATTTTCCAGGTAAATTTATTTTCGTGAATTATCGAGCTCGGAAAAAAGGTTTTTTTTGGAAGTCGAACGGTTTTTTCAGTTCGTCACCAGAGTTGGGACAAATTTTCATGCGTAGACCACGTGTTGCGTTTGGGTCTGCTAAAGCGTTAAACGTCAGGACAACTCACGCAAGCTACATTATTACAGTTGTCATTCCTGCTGCTTGTCATGTTGCATTCCAGCTGCTCTGTGAGTTGCTACCGCCTACATCAACGTGACTCATGCCAGCCGGTTGCGACCAGGGCGCAAATGTCTACGTCAGTCACCGATGGGTGCACGACATCGGATGTGCTGCCACCGGAAGCATTGCAAAGACTTGGTTGGTTACGCTTGGTCTGAACTGGTTTGATTGTGGCTCGCGATCGCTTATCATTGCGCAGTGTTTTTTGGACAAATTGAGTTGGCAAGGCGTCTGGCATTAAGAACTTCAAAGTTCAAAAGCCAATGGCATCTGAAGCTTTTGACCCAATTTTTATTGCCGAATGCTTCTTGGCACCTGAAATCTTACTTTGGCGCCGGTACAGCTGGGCTAGAGGGATGTCGGTTGCCAAAAAAGTGTATGTGTCGGATGCCTTCAAATGTCGGGTTACCGGTTTTTTTGGGAGCCGACACTCGACATTTGCAGTTCAAAACATCAGTTTTGTTGAGAGAAGAATTTTTGAGAGAAAATTTGCTTTGTACCAAATGTTTCCGAAGGCCCAGAATGTAACATTGTGGTGTCTATTTCGTTTGAAACAATTTCAATTCTGTAAATTGTGCTAAAAAATTCCATTAAAGATGCAAATGAGCAAACCTTTGCTTGTTTTTGGTTCAAACACTAGACATCGGGTGTCGGGTATTTTTAGAACTGCCAGGTGCCGGATACCCCCTCCCCGCCCTCTAAGGTGCAGCTGCACACAACACTAGTCATTAACGTCATTCAACAGTTTGTTTCACGGCCAGGATCGTCATCGGCTATCAAAGATGCGCTGGCGGATTCGCGACTGCGCGATACGTTGCTCACAATCGATCAATCCACTGCACCCGGCCAGCAGCTGCGAATGGCCATGCAGGATGCCCAATTTCAGGTTCGATTGTATTTGTTACACTGTAAAACCTAAATAGAGCGCCGCCGCGGAATACAGCCCGCCACCAATGAGATCCCTCACACTGTTGTGTGTGCGTGCGGTTCAGTCAAACAGCCACATAGTAAACGTCCACATAGTCAATCCCCCTTTGCGGTGCACGCAAGATCAGTCCCCTAATTAATGTAATGCCCTACATAGTGAACATTCTTCACAGTGAACAAAACGGCAGGGTCCCGTTCTGACTGTATTTTCAGTTATCAGACTACTCACACAGGACCTGAGTCTGATCAAAACTTCATTTTAATGTTTTGTTGCAGCAATTCGCGCAATTGTGCTTGACCGTTGTTGGCACCGACACCGCCGTACAAATAGAGCAAGACCCTGTGAAAATTGTCAGTCAATTGTTGTTGAAAGAGCTCGGTGAATAACGTCATTCATATGGTATTCTGATAAAACAAAGCAATGTATTTCTGCCTGTCCAACTAATTTTTATCTCACCATTTGACGCCGTTAATCGCCACAGCTAACAGCATACTTAATGCAAGGCTAAGAAAACCAAAAACAAACAAGCTGAATTTTAATCTGGAAGCGTTCAAGCAATGCAAGATGCTCACTGTTCTTCCAAAATCGAGGTCATGTTTTTGTTTTCCACTACGGTTTGTTGCAGAACATTAGTGACGAAACGTCATCATCAGTAGGCCAAGTGAAAACAAAAGTAATGCGTATGAGACGCGAAATGGCTTACACTCACGTGAAACATCACCACACTTGTGAAAACGTACAGAATGATACTGCATCAGTGCAAAAGCATTTCCCTTTGAATTGCGTGTTTCTCACTGTACCCTGCTATATTTTAAACGACAAAATGACTGAGTACGCAAAACATCGTGACCCTTAGCTTTTTGGTCAGACTTACACAATTGAGCTTTCAAGCGCTTTCCGTCTATCACACAGCCCGGCAGTTCGGCGTACCCTTTGTACCGCCACCTCGCATGGTCAGTTTACCTCTGTGCAAACTTAATTTGTGGCCTGACATCGAACAAAACCCGTCAATTATGTACCATATGGGCAACTTATGTATACTACCCACCCGCATAAAATTGCTTTTTTTGCACCGGAAATAAAGGAGCCAAATTGTTTACATTAGAGGGTCGCTGTTGAGAAACTTATATAGGCGCAGTTTCATGCAAATTGGCAACGTAATAATAATAACCGATGTCGTTGACTGCCAGCAGGCTTGTGGGATGCTTTATGAGAAGTTTTGAGCGCCGATCATGAATTGAAATGCTCGGTTATGCTTGCACCCGATTCGCGCTCTTGTGCCGAATAATCCACGCACATGATTAGCTATTCATCTCATTTTTATCACCAAATCACTGGATGTGTGATTATCAAGCTTTTGTGCGCACAAGCACCCTCCTTTCAGCGTCTATAAGGAGTTGATTTCAGGCTTTGGCCAGCGCCGATATCCGTCAGTGCGGCATGTTGGCGTGCAAATTGTGCATTTTGGTTGCACTCACTGTCGGCGTGGCAGATACTCTGGCACAACAAGGCGATGATGTTGCAGGCTATCTGCCATTGAGGTGGGTGGTGGGTGTTATCAACTTAGCGGTCGCAGAAGGGTACATATATGTGCACCCAGAGCTGTGCCACGAGAGCTGGTGAGGAAATATACTTACATATCAGGGGACCCAAGGCGAAAAGGTTGGCCAATGGACCTGGACAACGATCGGGTTCAGCGGCGTAATTTTGGTCGGAGAATTCGGTGTCCGTGTGGTCCCGTGCGTGACCCTTCTAGGGTGCTTAAAGGGGTTATACAACGATTTGGGGTCATGCCACCGATTTGGCTCAAAATTGGTAGTGGGTTGGTGAATCAGAATTTCAGGTCGGTGCTTGCGTGTCATGTCAAAAGAGCATGGTATCACTCCTTTCATTGCTGAAAATAGCTGTATTCGACATGAATGGAGATACAGTGAACCCTCCATATAGCGAATTGATCGGGGACACACCATTTTGTTCACATGTGGAATATTCACTGTATGGAATAAAGCTCATGGGTCCATGACCATATATTTGGCAGGCACGAAGTAACGATTGTATTGAACGCGAGTAGGCCCATTTCAGAAGCCATGCAGATGAGTACCAAGATTTCACGCCCTGAACAACAGAGAAAGCGCCAATAGTATCAATTCTGTTCCACTTCCGCTGATTTGTGCCATGCTAACCTCATTTATCTTGGCTAACTGGCTCAATTTAGCACTTGATTCTCTGATGCCTCAAATTTTGATCACTATAGACACAGGTGTTTCAGTACTTACGGAACCACTCGGGCGGCGAAATCGTTCAATACAGGGTAGAGAAATATTCACTACATAGAGTGTTATAAGTTTTATAACATATAAAGATTCAGGACATGCCAAATCGTTCACTCTTTAGAATAGATTTACTATATTATTAACTGTAGAGAGGGAAGACTGTGTAGGCAAAAACCGACCTGAAATTCAGGTTCAACACCAAAGCAAACGCACGGATGCCACGTTTGATCAAAATGACCACAACAAGTGACCAAATAGGCACCAAATTCGCGTTCCCCGACAAAATTACTCGCGGTTGTCAAATTGTATTGTGCGTTGTTTTCTCAGATCAGCCCCAGCGAGCAAGCGCCTATTCGAATTTGACGGCGAGGCGAGTCAGCAGAAACGTTTGTTTGAATTCGACCAGGAGCCGAAGAAGAAATGTGGCCGCAAATCAGCCAAGCGTACTGGTGACCAAGTAACGGATGAAACATCAGCTAGTGGCGTACCAGCAGTGAAACGGTTGTTGTTCTCGGGCATCGCCAACCGCGCGCGACATAAATGGATGACATACTATCGTGACAACAATAACAATATGTTTTATAAACTGTTCTGATGATGTGCTACTGCACAATGTTTGCACTTGCACGTAACCGTTGAGCAATGTGCACATGGTGTGAAACATCTGGTTGGTTTTGACCGCACTTTATGAACTGTATCCATTGTGTGTGGTTCCTTCTGCGCTGAGTGTCGCAATAAAATCCTGCATCACATTATCATCGATAGTACGTACTGTAAGCTCGGCCCCAGTGCCAGAAAATGACTGAAATCGACGTTTTTGCTGACCCAAACTATTTTTATGATTTTGCAAGATTAAGGGTGACTACTTGGCACCTTTTTACTCCCAAGTGGGTGCTGCATCATTTTGGGCACAAATGCAGAAAAACATGTGTATAGTGAAACTACTAGCGAGAATACAAAAATTCAAGCATTATACGAGAATTGTAGAGTTCAGCAGTGCACACACAAACATTTCAAGCTAACTTTCAAGTTGGCGTCATAGTCAAAATGGCTTGATTCACACAACTTTCAATACGGTCGAAAAGAATCTTTTAGCTGCATTCAGCAGCTACAACGAGACATGATCGATGCTTTATTGCATGCGTTTTCACACTTTGTGCCCGAACTGATACAGTACCCACTTGGGAGCAAAAGAGTGCCTCGTGTTGACCCCTAATCTTGCACGCTCATAAAAAGTGGGTTAGAAAACATCGATTTCAGTTATTCTTCGAGCACTTGGGGACGAGCTAACGCAGCACTGTAACATGTCTTCTCGTGCAATTTTACACGTTGCCCAGAAGCGAACGCACTTAAAAACTGCAGCATTCATCAAAAAATATTTTATAAAACTATTTACTCAGAAAAATATTTTATTGCGAACGTGCAATGTGACCATGATATTTGTCGACCTTCTCACAAAAAACATGTATATTTATCCCTGCACATGATCAGCATTTCATTAGTTTCTGTGCTTTCGATGGGATTGGCATCAACCAGTGCGCGAGACCGACGGGCATATTACATGGATTATCAATAATCTGTTTTTGCTGCAACCTCTGCTTTTTTCGCAATGTGCCTCTCACCCTAGTCTCCGAAGCTTTGATGCAACTGTAATACTACACAGTTTCGATACTGCACAATTGTGCTGGACTAACAATTTTCGCACGATGATCCCAATTCTCCTGCTTCCGCTTCTGTGATCTTACTTCCTTTTCCTGTCAAAATGCGTCCGGTTTCTGCGCAGCATTCGCAAAGCCATTACACATGATTTGCAATGTCATCTTAACGGACGGTACAAATGTATAGGAACCATGTATACAGGTTGTCTGCATTCTTAATGCATCCATGGAGCTTGATGAACTTTTTGGTGACAGCTTCCGTCACAATGAGTAATATCCGGCGCAAGTTTGTGTCCATTTCAATTGAAGTAAGTGAGCTCGGCCCTGCTACCACAACCTTGCCAATCGGTCTCAGTCCGGTCACGGGGCAGCAATCCATCGTCAGCCCATCAACCTAACAACAGGCTCGCTTCTAATAATTGTTCATCGTTATCCAAAGACAAGCTCAAATGTGATCCTTGTTCTTTAAAAACTGTCGCCAATGAACAAAATTTGGAACGCACAATTTATGTATGTTATCCTTTCCTAATAGTCATCACAAAATACAGTTTCCCAAAGACACTTAGAGGAAGTCAACTGCTTGCACTTCAAAACGCTTCAGCTGACGCCACTTTTGAACACAGCGCCCGACACACACACAGGCCCGCGCCTCTAGTTTTATTGCTTGGATAAATGCGTGCGTGCGTGCAACAGGCGTTACTTCGCACAATGTACGTTAAGTGCACCCGGCGGCTAGGAGTCATTAGGTACATACATATTGCACACTGTTCGTTGCTTCGTTCATTCTTCGCTTCTGTCCAGTCAAGCTGGCACATTAGCATCAAGCAGGGTTACTGTACCGCAACAGGCATGAACATCACCAAAGCATTGCTTGTGTGCGCGCTGATGTGCTGCTGGTTGGGCATCAGCCAAGGCCTGCATCTGAAGCGACACACACAATCGCAGCACGACAATCATGAAGGAGCAGACGATGACACCAAACACAGGTCAGTTGCAATGGTGGAATCACTGCGTTTGTTGATTGACATTGTCGGGCGGCGCACGGGCAGTTGAGCAAAGCCGGTTTATGCAAAAACCCTTGGAACAAAAAAGAGGGGAGTCCAAAAGAGCAAAAACTAAACATCATTTGGCCTAAGACTGAGCCCAACCGCAAAATTAAGTCTAAGTGTAAGCAGCCTGACACCAAGATCAGCCGAAGCCAAAGCAAATGGAACAAAATAAGAGCTGAGCTTTGCTTTTTTGGCTCTACACATTTTTCTTGCTCAAAGTGATCATACTGAAACCGCATTTGTCCAATCGCCCGGCCACCTGTGTTGCAGTCAAACATTAAATCTGGACGCTGCACTCTATATACCCATCAATTTGACTCATTTCCAGTACGAGCACGGTGGTCGAGCGTCTAAATGCATTGGATGAGCAAAACGCGCAATTTGATGATCAACACAACGACAAGGACAAGCATCCGAGTGCTGCTGGTGGTGGTGGTGAGGGGGAGAAACGTGCGTCCGAATGGGAGTTGCGCATGCGATATGGCAAACGACTGGCTGATTGGGAGAATAGAATGCGATTCGGCAAGAAGACCGATCCCGCTGCGGACTGGCAGAATCGAATGAGATTTGGCTGAGGCTGCATTTATGTAAACGCGATTTTGCCGCCCGTTGCCGCAACCGCAACCCGCATAAAAGCAGGCCTGGTGTCCATTTGATCGCGGCACGTCACTAAAGTGCTCAAAGGGCATGCACCATTTGGGGTCGTCTCACCGATTTGGCTCAAAATTGGTATCCGGGTGGTTTGTTTCGGAATTTCGGGTTATTTTTTATATTGCAACCATTCACAAGACCGATACAGCCATTTTCAACCTAAAAGGGGCGATGGCTGGCGGGCTCGTTGGAGGGGCTATAGAACAGTCACGTGACCAAATAGACACCGGATTCGGATGCCCCGACCCAAATTACATTTCGGCCTCGCCTCGCCAACCAGAGCTCGCGCTCGCGCTCGCGTGGATTGACTTTAACTTGCTGCGACGGCGCTGTTGTGGTGATGATAACACGATGATAAGTTCCACAGTTCCAGTGTGACGACCTCAATTTGTTGCGTGTTGACGCAAACAGCAAGCAGAAAATGGCCAAAACGGACCTCAACCGCAAAAGTGCGGTTATTTAATTGCGGCCTAACGGTTGCGGCTATGAGCCTCAAACCGCGCTTATATAACAGCCTAAAGACTGCTCGCAATCCATTAAGCGTTGTTGTCGTTCGCAGATGTTGTTTCAAATGTCACATTTTCACTCTCTTTGGCTCTGTCGTTATTGCAGAAATTCTGTCCCTTGCACGTATCTCAGTCATTCAATTATATTGCTTATTATATTCAAGTATTACTTCTAAAAACCTCCCTCAATTGTGCAACAATACAGTAGACCTACTGTGCCGGTCACAATTACAAACTTTCATGGTTTATTATGTTTTCTCGTTGTATGGTACTCGTGTCTATGTAAATCTTCCCTAAGTATTTGTCGAGATCGATTGAATTTCCTCCGGAACCACGATATCTTACAAAAATTGCAAATAGCACCTGAGATAAAACATCATGCAGCTGAAAACTTAGTCCTCTGGTTTTAGTCAGTGCAGGCGCGTGCCGCGCAACTCAGATCAGCAAACGCTCATTTGTGATCATCCAGTGCCACCACTTGCACCATTCATTCACGCACTGACATCCAAACTTTCAGCCCTAACAAACAGCATCAAAAGCGCGTCAAAAACAGAAAAATCGATCCTTCATTGCCTTGCAGATATAATACTACACATGTCAGCACTACCAAATGCGGCAGCATGCACAATGATCCATTTGGTACGTATTTGCTATTCTGCTGACTGATGCGTTCACAATGACGACTGCATGCATTATCCGTTGCAGGAGGGAACCAGTTGCAGCCCATTCACATGGCCCCATGCACATGAAGTCACAATCACTTCCCATAATATACTGTACAATAGCTTAGCTCAATTTTGTAAATGCGAGCCAATCTGGGACGCTTTGCTGTCAAGCGATAATAAACTGATGCCGCTCATACTGCTATCGTGCCGTAACTTTTATGCTGCATTGTGCGCTGCCTGGATGAATAAAAATAATTGTTCATTGAGCCCTCAGCCTGAACTGTTTGTAAAAAGCCAATACTTCACACGGAGGTTGAAATTGCTGTGAAGGACAAATTTCCAATGTCTAACAAGGTACATATTTTTTCAGTACGTGATTTTTATCAGTTTATAACTCCTGGCCATAACCAAATTACTGTAACTGGTTATGCAAGGGCGTGACTCATTAGCAGCGCGCGCATCCACATAATCGGCCGTTATTAAAAACCTCCACGTAATGGCAATTTGCATCACAGCCAAATTGGTTTTCTTTGCAGAACAAGAACCAGCGACTGAGCCAACGTGAGCTGGAAGGTACAGTGTAAAGGGCATTGGTTAGACGAGATTTATTCAGCAAAACTAGTGCGTTACGCGATATGGTTCAGTGAAAGGGAGTTGTTCAAAACTGAACTTCAGGAGATGCATTCAACTTGAAATCATACATACGCCAAGCCGCTTCAAGTCATTTGAAGGCAACTACTTCTTGGTACAACGACTATGATGTATATGTATGTAAAAAAGAGTAAACTGCACACCGACTGTATAGTGTATCGCGGCGTGAAGCACCAGCGTTGAAGTTTCGCAGTGTACTTCGAAAACCATCAGTTACATTTGTTCGCGACAATGTCGTCCAACCATTCGAGCTCTATCGTACCGACATGTTTGCAGAGTTGCGCTCGGCGTTCACCAAGTTCGATGTGAACAACGACGGATCGATAAATTCGAAGGAGTTGGCCAAAGTGCTCAAGTCGATGGGACAGAACCCGACGCCGAAGGACATACGACGATTCATGGACCAGCTCGACACTGATCGTTAACGCAAATTGTATTATTCGTAACGTTTGCTTTTTTAAAACAACAAAACTCTGGCCATGCAGGCAGCGGCACGATCGAGTTCGGTGAGTTCGCCGTTTTGTGGCGCGAAAAGTTGCGCAAGGACCAACGCATGATGGAAGCAAAGGATGCATTCAAGGTGCGTTGCGCCTTGATCAATTGTCATGATTGCTGTTTTGCACGGAACTATGTACCTATAAATGGACATTATGCCAGGCGTTCGACAAGGATTCAAGTGGTGTGATCTCAGCCAAAGAGCTGCAGGACGTGATGGCGGAATGCGGCGAAGAGATGACTCAGGTGAGTGAGGGGTATAGATTGTCAAACGACTGCAATACGGTCGGGTCGGTATGCACTGGCATCCGGGTGTCGGGCTGGTCGGCCCCGAAGTGCCCATCACCAGACTTGTACAGTGCATTGGGCTAATAGTTTTGTCGTCAAATAAAGTCGTCAAACAAGCAATAATACATGAGTCCCGAATGAGCGCGAAAATAATACATGTGATTTGACGACACGATGCGACGACATGGTTTGACGACATTACCATAAGCCGTGGGTTGTGGCTGGAGGTTACAAAAGCAAAGGGACAGTTGATGACAATGAATTACAGGAAGAAACTGATGAGATAATGAAACAGGCGGATGTTGGCAATGACGGCTATCTGGATTTCAAAGGTATGCGCATCAACTTGACGTCCATTTTTTGGATTGCGATGTTAATCCTTGTACCCTATACGCTTGTTCCAGAATTTCTGAAGTTGCTCGACAGTTTGGAGTGAAAAAACGACCGTGCGTGGCGTGTTATGTATAGGTACTATAAATTCTATTGTTTTTTTTAACACAGGTTCGCGCTCTTGGTATTTATACATAATATACAGTAGGTTAACGTTCGTCTTGAGCTTTACCATTAGCTCACCTTTCATCTCTTTCATTAGAAGCAGCACACGATAGTATCTGGCGTGAATCTACTATGTGTACTATTTTCGTCGTTGTATAGTAACACTACGCCAACACGAGCCCGATTTCGGAGGTGGCAGAATAGTGAAACATTCATACGTGGCTGCTGATTTTTGGAAATCTTACACGTTGTAGAATACAACGCGGTGCATGAGGATTTCTCTTTCTTTGCGTTTTGCAAGCACGCCATCTCCGAAATCGGGCTCGTGTTGGCGTAGTTTGCCTTTATAGTGTTG
>JASAMV010005962.1:0-10654 GCA_030248065.1 Rhynchonema sp. JSB1_4
TGCCACTGCGGGACTGGCCATGTACGACGACAACGACATCCCACCGCGACGTGGGTTCCCGGCGAAGGGACAGGGTCGTGGCAGGTCGCGTTCGCGCAAACCATGGCATGCGCGTGGACAACCCCGTGGAGGTGGTGGTTCGGCCGGTGGTCGTGGCGGCGGTAGTCGAGGTCGCGGCGGCCGTGGTCCGTTGAGTGGTCCGAACTTGGTGCCGCTGGGTGGTAGTGCTGCGATGCAACAGATGCAGGAGCAGATTGCTTCGTTGCAGCAGCAATTGCGCCAGCAGCAGCCACAGCAGCAAGTCATCTATCCGCCACAAAAGCAACAACAACAGCCGCAACCGCGGACGCAGTTTCCGCCAGCGGGCTACCGAACGAAACAGGTGTACCAACCGTTGCCGGCTGGTCAAGCGCCAAATGTGTCAGGTGTGGCTGGACCAAGTGGCTGGGGCCAACAAGGTCCTCAGGGTCCGCCCGCGATGGGGCGCAGTAAGCGTGCCAAACAACAGTCGGCATCGCGTGAACCGGAAGAGGCACGACCGAGCTCAGCGAAACGACGTGACCAACGTGGTGATCGTTCAAAGTCGCGTGATCCGCGATTTGGACGCGGTGGTCATCAGAGTCGTCGTGATGAGCATGATCAGGGTGGTGCTGGCATGGCCTCGGGCATGCAGCACTAGAGCGTGACTGTGTGGTGTGAAAATCCACACGTGCATAATGCGTGTGGTGGGGTGCATAAGGCCCCTTTATAAATCCATGCGTGCATAATGCGTATGGTGAGGTGCATAATGCCTCTTAGCCGCATTTCTAATTTTTAGTGTTTGACTTTTTGTGCGCAAATTTTATTTCCACATTTCTATTGCTGGATTTGTGATGTTTCACTCGCGACAAAGTGTCAGCGGGTAATGACCGCATTTTTATTTTGTGTGATGACTATGTACGGTGAATGTACACTTTTGAATGGTTTGATGTTTCAAGTCATCCAGGGTCGGGGCACAGGAGACACTGCAGTCCCCTGGTAAAACCGGTGCTTGTCCGCACTGTTTGACTGCGGTTTTACACTTTTGTATTGTGACCCTGCCTAGTAAGAGGTAAACTGCCCTGTTTATTACCATTTAGCTTACGGCGATGTAAGCTCGGCATTGGTCGCTTTGTTTGACTCCCTGTTTGACACAGAAGACCATTCAACAGCACGGCTCGTTTGTGTGATGGCGAAACGTTAATGCAATGTTCGGTGTGCGCGACTCGTTCCTTCCACGACGCTGGCGTCGTGCTGTTCTGGCGGTCACCGGACAGGACTACTTCACCTGAGGTGACAACCTTCGAGGGGTTGGCTGGTCGTCTACCCAGCTTGCCGTCCACCTTCGCTGCCGAAACCGTCTCCATCGTGGATCAGCCTGCGCCTATGGGCTAGCAGCTGCTCTATTATCGGTCAGGACCTAAACCGATACGAGTGGTGCGGGCGTTCGTCTGGGATTTGGGGTGAGTAACCTACATCCCTTGCCTCGGCAAGGTGCGGTGAAACCCACCTCGGTGGCTGGTGAAAACCCGTATCCTGACTGCTATATCCACGCGACCACTTTATTCTATTCAAATTCCATCTTCATCGCTGGTGTGCTTGTAATATTCAAATCGTCGTCGGTGCCATCTGCGATCCCTAACTCTCGACGGTTTCTTCAAGGCCGACTCTAACTATGGCCGGGTGGACACGGACAGCATCTTTATTCTACATCATTCAACATCGATCAAATGAGGTCATTTGAAGGAACTGGTGCGGGGAGATGTGACATTGGACATCATGCCGTCTTCACATCGTCGTCAACAAACTGACTGTCGTCTGTTTGCTGCGTTGACTGTTGCTGAGCATGGAAATTCAAATGGACTGGCTCAGCGTTGACTTTTGTTGCCGCCTGATATTTTCTCTTCCAAATCGTAAATTCTTCCTTCTCGTAATCAGATATCGTTCAGTGAGTTGTGTTTTCTACCTTTGGAGTCGCGAGATATTTTATTGGATCTACATATTATTTGCCGTTTTTTCTATCCTTTCATCTGCATTTCCAGTTATCGTTATTTTAGCGTAAAACGTGCTGTTGAAGTCGACTTCGGGGTGCTTTTCGTGCAATAAGTGAAACGAACGGCCAGCTAAGCAGCGGGGCCTTGTCTCTATTATTTTCTTGGTTGTTTGTGTGAGAACAGGTGCAAACTACTTTATTGCAGGAAAGCAGGGTGACTGGATTGTCACCAGGATCAAGCCGCGCCGTCCGAGTTGCCATCGCGAGGCGCGTGGATTTTGGTCCAGGGCTGACTTGCGCGCTGAGACGGTCACTTCGGCGTGACTCCTGTCGGTCCGGGCGCGTTGCTGACTGCCTGGCGAGTGCAGAAGGTGGCGTGCTCAAGTGCATCTGCCCCGTCGACGAGCTCCCTAGGGCGGGACCAGATCACAATTCACATGGTCGGTGTCGGGAACACCGGCGGATCTTGTGATCGTCTTCGGCTCGAAAGTGCATAGGTGGGGGTGGCTATCTAACCCCGTAGTTATACTGATCGCCAGCTCAAGTTTCTCAAACGGCAAGAACCGAGTGAAACCACTCATTCAAGAAATACAGACGGGTGGAAAAAATATAGCTAATTTTTGGGCACAATTCAGTACATAAGACGGACAGCTAAATTTGGGTCCTCTTTAGTTTTTGTGGCAGGGACCCAATGCCGGTTTTTGTCAGGTTCAAAACATTATGACATATTTGCCTGTATATTTACTCAATTTGGAGTTGTCTGGATTCCAACTCCATTTTTTTTAACTGAAAACCGCTGTACTATAAGCCCGTGAAATCAAGTGGTAACCAGGTTTTGCTTCCGAATCAAATGTTTCGTACTCCCAGCGAACCATGTGCTCGATTTATGAACAAAGCCTCTCTACATGTGTGTATGTGTGCTAGAAACAGCTGACCACAGTCAGACCTAAGGATTCAGATCTGAATCTTCAGCCTCGCCCCCCCCCCCCTCCCCGACCTTTTCGGGTCCGAGAATTCAGTTCGTAACAGTTCCTGGTCATCTGCATTTTGAGTGTTTCGAGTTGAGCTTGGACACACAACGTCCGGCCCGGAGTCTCTGGATTCAAACCCGTCGCTCAACACTCACCCAATAATCTCCCTTCAATTGTGTTCGTCGGATTGACCCACTGTCCATTGACCAGCTGCTCGACTTTGCGATGGTCTGCAAACAATTGGAAACACGTCGACGGTTGGGGTATTGTTTGGCAGCGAAATGGCAATTTCACACACAACGGGAGTGCAGATACAAAAACAACCACTAAAACAGTTCACTTCACGATCTTGTTGTGTTTCAGTATGTTGCACTTTGTTGGCATCAGGATCATCTGGCTCATATTACAGTGGCCAACGCAAGTGGTCAAGTCACTTCGTCAACTCACAGCAGCCCCAAGCAGTCACAAGTGAGCGCAGAAATAATACACTGTATTCGGGGTGAGTTGACGACTCTACAATGTGAGTTGACGAGGTGATTTGACCACTTGAGTTGACCAAGCCCAGGATCTTGGGTTTGGTATGGCGCAAGAACGCTTGCTGAACAAAAAACATTTGATGCCAAAATTATATAGACAAACCAAACCACGAATGATGCTATCAAAGCAGGGTTGAAAAAAAAATTTTTTTAGACAAGTTTTTGTTTTTAAGACACTTTGACTGTTATTTTCGAACGAAAAAGGTCAAATTTAGTCGATTTTGAGTTTTTGCCACAAAAGCATTCTATGGGTAGGTAATTAGCTCACACACAAAATATCTTTTGAAAACTCCCAGTCGAGATATGGCCCACACAAGGAATTTTTCCCAAACGCCATAATCGAGCCAAAGATAAAAAATTCAAACTTACATAACTTCCGATAGGAGCTTAATTTTTTCCACACTTTTTCAATGGCTGGTAGATAATCGCAATGGTAAACATATTGTGTCACAAAAGTCCCGTAATCGTCGTAGGGTGACCCAAAAAATACAGCAACGTTTCCCAAAAAAATGATTTTTTGGCCAAATTCATTGTGCGGCAAAACTCAGCCTTCCAAACGAATGACAAAACGGATAGTGCCAAACGTAGCCCAAACGCTCGCCTTTCTGAAACAATAAAAACCTTGCTCACGAGTCAGTAATTTTTTTGCGCGCGACCACTTTCAAAACTACACCTCACATGAATTTGCACCATGCTGCGTGTATAAGGCCAGACCTGATGGCGCGCGCTCGCGCACGTTGTGTGTGTTTAGGAACATGCGCGTTGCATGGCCTGTGTTGTGATTATGAGAAATAAACTGTATTTTTATTGCTTTTGAATAAATATTAATCAGTGAACATACTGAAAACTGACAATTAATCACAAACCGTGTTTCTTGATATTCATTGTTTTGGTGATTTGTTTACTGTGTTCATGCTTGTCTTTCTTTCCTTTAGTTGTCTGTTCAAGGGATGTCCATGGTTTATTAGAACTACAGATTGAGGGTTATGTTTATCCAGAGCTGTAATCGCCACTTTATTTAAAGTGATGTTCACACTGAGCAATTTTCAACAGTTCAAATGTGTTTGTCAACATATAATGTATATATGCAATATCTTCACAGAAATGAGTAGGTACATACAGTGTAAAGGTTTAAGTGTATAACACATATGGTATACAGTGCAAAGTGATGACATTACACCTTATTCTTTTCGAAAAAAATTAGAACCACATCTTTAAGAGTGTCGAAAAACCGAACATTTGCTTCATCATCACTGATGTGTTTTGGTTTAGCGGACAGATTGTCCAACTCAATCCACCCACCCACTTCACAGGGCACAAATGCGAGACAGTGACCTCCAGGAAAGGTGTAATCGCCGGTCTCTTTGCCAGTATTTTCGTCAATCCACTTTGTGACCGGTATCGGATCATCCTGGGACGGTATCACTTGGACAACACACCGGATGCTGAAGTTTGGCAAACATTATTTTCACAAGACTATAAACGTATGGCGACAAAAAATCAGAGGGTATCACGCGAGTTCCATGTTCATGACTGTGCATGGAGCGTTTTCGATGAACCAGGCCTGAGAACGATTGGATCTGCTTAGGCATTGCTGTAGATGCACTTGTCTACAAAATCAACATTTATCCGCTGGTTTGCACTTTGCTGGTGCAAGTACGCTTAGATGGACAACAACGCGTGATTGTTATCTGACTATGTCAACTGTTAACGGGGTTAATGAAGTGAATCAGTGCCAAATCTAGTACCATCATACAGTGGTTTTTAAAAAAAAATTTTTTTATTAAAAAAATTTTTTTTAAAAAAAAATTCGTTCCAAAAGTTGAAAAAAAATTTTTTTTTATTATTTCAAAATTCGAAAATTTCTCTATTTTTTTGCTCTAAAAGTGCTATTTTTTTGCATAAAAATTGCTACTGTTAACATCACCCGACCCTACCATGGGTGTATTGGGTGCCATAATCGTTGTTTTGTGGCATCTAGACGTAGTGCACACACTCACAGGGCCTCTCATATGATCACACATGTACATGTGACTGGGCGGGCATGCATTTATCCATGCAACAGACCCGAAAGCAGTGATTCCGTGTGATATTCACTCTATATTTACACTGTTTGTCACATATTTGCATTGGTCGTGTACCAAGAGGCAATAGTTTCACCCAAATTTACCGTCTTGAGTGTCACAAAGCCACACCAAGGCACCCACACCACGTGGGGGAAGTGTACGGGTGTGTACCTGACTACTGTTGGTACTCATTGACCATTGTTTAGTATTGTTTTCGTGTCGTGAGTGCTTTATATGCACTTACCACACGTTATGGAAGAAAAATGCCACTATTTTTTGCTTTAGCGCTCATTTTTTTTCGTTTCTGGCAGTTTTTGGCTGGAATAAAAAAAAATTTCTAAATTAAAAAAAAATTTAAAAAAAATGGGATTTGAATAAAAATTTTTTTTTATTAACCACTGGTACCATAGGCTCTATGGATTTGATGTTGGTGTGCAATTTTGTTTTGTTCAGTCATTGGTGCCAGACAGAAACACAAGTTGGTTAATTGGTGATCAATGCATTCCGGTCCGTGACTTTTAGCATTTAGAATGTTCGATCTTTATTGATGTCACTGATTGTGACCAGCGCAAAGGCTGTTTATTTGCAGTCTGGGAAACGTTGGCCAATGGTTTTGATACAAGTCAAGTCAAAGGCAAGTCATCTCTAGTGGTCAACTCTCGTCGTCGACTCAAGCAGCCGTTAAGCGCGAGAAATCATATCTATATGCATGGGACTTGACGGCAACAGTTGACCATCTGAGTTGACGCTAGTAGCTCTACGCTAGTCAAAATCAGTGGAGGCATGAATACAGATCAAATTATATCTTATACGTTATCAAGGCAAAGGCCGGACCGGATTGGGTCGAGGAGGAAGTTTCCTACAGACTCGTGCGTTACCGTATCGTATCTACATTGCTAAGCTGACTAGCAACTAATATAATTTGACAAAACTTGTAGAAATAAACTCAGTGTTGACGTGTTGACATCAAATGATGGTTAGGAGTTTTTTGAGCTCACAAGGCAGCAATATTAAAGCAGTGACATGGTTTGTTTATGTACATTACAGGGAGGTCAGGGTTTTGAGATTGAAATTAAGTACACATATTGAGGTACAGAAGAGCTATCCAAGTAAAATTTGCAGTAATTCATTTTTTCATTCAGGAGGTCATTGGTCAGGACCATACATGGCATTGGGGCGGGGCTGTGTGGCGCTCGGTATCCGCTCAGATTTTTGTGGCGCCTGGTATCCGCTTGTGGCGCTCGGTATCCGCTTGTGGCGCTTGGTATCCGCTTGTGGCGCTTGGTATCCGCTCAGATTTTATGTGGCGCCTGGTATCCGCTTGTGGCGCTTGGTATCCGCTCAGATTTTTTGTGGCGCCTGGTATCCGCTTGTGGCGCTTGGTATCCGCTCAGATTTTATGTGGCGCCGCTTGTGGCGCTTGGTATCCGCTCAGATTTTATGTGGCGCCTGGTATCCGCTTGTGGCGCTTGGTATCCGCTCAGATTTTTTGTGGCGCCTGGTATCCGCTTGTGGCGCTTGGTATCCGCTTGTGGCGCTTGGTTTCCGCTCAGATTTTATGTGGCGCCTGGTATCCGCTCAGATCATTTGTGTTACACCGTCTCCAGCTGTGTCACTTAGTATCCGCCCATATTTTGTGTGGCGCCTGGTATCCGGCTATGGTGTGTCATATCCACATGTGGCGCGTCGTATCCGCTTATATTTTGGGTGGCGCTCGGCATCCGGTCACTTTTCTTTGTTGCGCGCAGTATTCGGTCACATTTTGTGCAGCGTGCCTGAACCGTACTTGAACTGCTGTGGCGCGCCTTATCCGGTCTAAATTTGATGTGGCGCGCCGTATCCAACGGCAATTTTGCCAAAAAATTGAAAAATCTTTAAAATAGCTTATTTTGCAATTCTGAGATCAGTTCTGGAATCGTTTGATTTAGCTATGTTCATTATTAAATTAAAAAAATAATTAATTAAATAATATCGGTTAATTCTACCAATATCGATTTAAATCGATATCGGTCGATAACCGACCAGTTCCGACCACAATCTGATCGTATATATACAATCGCCGAAACATTTTCACCCGCATGTTTCAATGGCGCATCACACAATTTGATCCTTACTGGTCTATATATACGCATTCACCGAAACATTTTCAGCTGTTTTTATTGAGCTTTGTGGGGGTCTCCCGCTCGAAATATGGTCGAGTGTGTAAACTTTCGGGTACTATGAATTATTGGTTTCTTCTCTTATTCAAGCATGATGCTTGAAGCATCTATGGACGTGATGTCCACGACTGCGCGTTCTCTGTTTTTTTTCGAATCAAATATCATTTTGTATTTCCGTAATGTTTTACGAGTCATCGATACTGTAGCTATCAGCCGCGTGAGAAAGTTCCAGATAAAAAAATGAGGATGCAATTTATGCGTACGTATATGTACAGTCCGTGACGAATTATGTGGCCACTTTGCAACGCTGGCGCGCGCGCGCGGCGCGCCCGCCAGGCGTTGTGCACATAAGCATAGGGAGGTCGGCTTGATTTGTGGTTTCTGCACAGCGCAAATGGCGCGCGCACCACGCGCGTTTCTTTTCAGTTTTGTCATACAAAACTTCGTGTGGCTTAGTGACACTCAAGACGGCAAATTTGGGTGAAACTATTGCCTCTTGGTACACGACCAATGCAAATATGTCACAAACAGTGTAAATATAGAGTGAATATCACACCGAATCACTGCTTTCGGGTCTGTTGCATGGATAAATGCATGCTCACCCAGTCACATGTACATGTGTAATCATATGAGAGGCCATGTGAGTGTGTGCACTATGTCTAGATGCCACAAAACAACAATTATGGCACCCAATACACCCATGAGCAAGAAGATATCCATGATACTTCATGGTTAGAGTTGTCGTTTGGAATACGACACGTGAGGGACACGTGAAGTCAAGGAACATAAGTACACCGGTACTGTGATTGGTCGTTCGAAGTCAGTCCGGAAAGCACTATGCGTGCAGGCGAGTCAACCTGCGTAAATGAGCAGTTCGGTTGATGTTCCCTTGCGTGACTGTGTTGCATGAACGGTTGTTATTAAGTGGTTAGCGATCGTTCGAGTGAGGGATTAAGTCTCTCCCTTTTGCGTGTGTCGTATGGTAAATTTGCATAATTTGCGTACAGTAACCTTTCTTGTTTTTATAATCCATACCGTATGTGTGTGATGTATCCTTAGACACTACGTCCCAAAACCTATATAAGCAATCTTCACTTTTTGTAGTTACTGAAAAAGTCTTATCCGCCTTCAACCACAGTTGACCTACTATTGGAAAAAGGTTGTTCGTCTCCAGGCCAATAAACCCTCGACGCTTGAAGATTTTCGCTCGTTGGTTGAGGTTTGTGAGTTCGTCCTATTGCATGTCATATATATTTATGTACCTAACCTAACCTGACTGGGACTTCCAGCTTTTGCAGATTTTCTAGATCAGGTACCGGAGACGCTTGAATATTTTCGCTCTTCGATCCGAGGAAGCTTGAAGAATTTCGCACCTCGGTACTAATCCGTCGACAAGCTTGAATATTTTCGCGCGTCGACTTGTCGGTGTGCCTTGAATATTTTCGCAGCACCGATGCATCCCTCAAGCGGCGAGCCCATTCGTCGCGAACCAATGCCGGACGTCAATTCCCGGAAGAACAATCAGGTGCCGGACGTCAATTCCCGGTCGAACACAACAGTGCCGGATGTCAATTCCCGGACGGAAGCCGCCGATGACCGCAGCAGTCCGCCGAGGCAGAGAGAACAGGCAGGCGGATGGATAGGTCAGTCGGGCGAGACAGTGAAGCATCTACCCATCGGTCACAGAGGGACCGAATGGATGATGTGGGATGAGGAGAGTGATGTTTCGTTTATTGAGAGTAACACTTTTGGGTGTTTGGAACGAACCGACGGTCAGTTGAAGGACCAGGAGTCGGATGTGAAAGTCGGCCAGTGGAACGGCCGCAGCGAGAAAGTCGGTCAGCTCGAAGGCCTAAGCGAAAAAGTCGGTCAGAGTGAAGGCCGCAGCAGTACGAAAGTCGATCGGTTAGGAGACCGCAGTTGTGGCCAATTGGACCAGTCAGACGAAGAGGTGTACCGACCGGACGCGAAAGCTGGACAGGCGCAGGCAGCGCAGGAGTTCCATGCTGGGTCCGTGCGGGCGGAGCTAGCGAATGCTCAACAGGCGCGGAGGGCGCAGGAGTTGTACGATGAATGGTTGAAGGAGGCACGGGCGCGCAAGGCGCAGGAGATCCGTGCGGAGGAAGCACAAGAGATCCGTGCGGAGAAAGGACAAGAAGTCCGCGTGGAGAAAGGACAAGAAGTCCGTGTGGAGGAAGGACAGGAATGTTTGGAAGAGAAAAGGGCGCAGAAGGCGCATGAGATTCGTGTGACAAGAGAGCAGGGAATGAAAGGGCAGGAAATCGGACGAGCGCAGCCGGCGCGTCAGATCCGTTATGTGAGTTCGGATACGGAGACCGGACGTACGTGTGTTCGTGAGAGATACCAGTCCGAGTCAGAGTCAATCCGGGAGAATGCGATTGATCTGTACACGCGAGAGGAGCTTGAGGAAGACCAGATACGGGAGGTATCGTGGCGAGAGGATTGGTTGAATGCACCCAAGTTCGCTGAACCTTGGAAGTTGCATGAAGAAGTGGTTGATATCGTGTTCACCACGCATCGATACAGTGACCATCTGTTGAAATGGTTGTACGCAGAGGAGCTACCCCATGATCGATTGCTTGCTGCCAGAATCGCGGAGTATTTGAATGTGAACTCGCTGACGCAGGAACCTTTGTGCGAGTTTGATGACCGGTATTCTACCGAGGCTCGCGGATTGTTTGAGATTGAGCAAGCACGGTCACCGAGATCCGCCAAGACGCGTCAATTGCTTGACAAGTGGGGCGAGATGCTCGATAACCGATTGCCGATACGAGTGCTACCATATGGAGACCGCCACAGTCCGGGCATGCCACTGCAAGAGGGTTCCGAACCCGTGACTTGTGGATTGTACAATGATATGTGTCGGAATAAGGACCCGATGTTGTCCATG